>JAULUF010000001.1:28340000-28580000 GCA_031834385.1 Semotilus atromaculatus
AAGGTTATTCGTTGTTACAGGAGTAATCAAAATCTCTTCCACATTTCCTATTTGAAAAAATGTCCACTATAAACCCACAACTCAGTTACACGTTCACTTTTACCTCAGTAAAACAAAAGCTTTACGTCGCATCATTAGCTAGTATATCACAACAGTGTGAATAAAATGCCGATTGATAGAGTGACTAATTCATCTGTTTTTAAAAAACGCATCTTATATTTGAGTGATATCCTCTAAAAGTAGCATTCGTCAGTCTTGCCTGTGATAAGCTCTTGCTCTTGGTCAGGTTCACGTCAGTGTATCGGTCTGCGGTGGCGAGAGGAGACCTGTTAAACCTTCAAACAAATGACGTGTTTCTCTCAAAACCACTTACTTGTGAATAAAACACTGCAGGATTTTACAAAGACGTGCCTTTAACGACGTTTTCCGATCTTCAAATCCATATGACACACGGTTTACGCACCATTCACTCTTAAAAATATGAAATGCACCTCACCAGAGATAAATCCTTTTTTTCCTCCGACGGACACTTCAGACACTTTCTGAGCTCTGGCAGTTGATTTCCACCTCTGTCTTTCCACTTATTTTCCAGCAAATTCTTTCATGTCCAATAGGTGAATTTTTTAAGTATTTGCCTCAGATGCAGAAAAAATGGTAGTGGGGGAGCGCTGGTAACGTTAGTAAGCCTGCCCTCCTCAAACGAACCTTCCCGCCCCCTCCTTCTCTCACGCACAGATTGGTGCTGGATGGCGACAAATTTCCCGCTCGGAGGGGGGTATAAATACATCGCCGTGGATCGTTACGAAGCAGTTAGACGAAGGCTACGGTGACGCATTGGCAGTGCGCCGCGATCCAATTAAACTAATAGTTCAGCAACAATTATATTACTATTTCTTTGGAATCCTAACAGCTTTTATTTATTTATTTTTATTTCACGTAGGTTCATTATTAGGTTCAGTTAAAAATCCTCAGAGCTTTGTATAATTAAGACAAATCCTATTACAAACTGTATGGACTTCTTTTGTCATGCTTTTAGTCATAGGAATTTATCACCCCTATAATGGCAAGATGAGTCATCAATACTTCTGGTTTGTTTTCTTGGAAGTAAAATATTTTATAAAAATAATTTATTAATTCGTCACACAAATATTTTAGACGTTTTAGACAAATACTAAAAGACAATTATGTAAAACAAATGCAAAACAGTCAGTCAAGTAAAGGCAAGTCATCTTCATTTATATAGCGTATGTAGGCTATATGTAGATTGTTTCAAAGCAGCTTTACAGAGAGATAAACATAATTAAAGGTGACAGAGATCGTTTTGGTTTTATAGCAGTTCTTGAATAATGTTATTTCCAGCTAAAGTTAGTTTTGATTGATACACTTCCGGCAAATTATCATTTGTTATTAAATTAGGGGCCGCTAAGACGACGCCGTTCTCTCTAAACAGACTCCAAACGCGAACCTGTGATAAACGCTGATGGCGTTCACATGCGCATTGAGAATTGATTGTATAGTTATGTGCAATTGAATATATGTGCACAGGTTTGTAATTCCCTACAAACCATGCCTAAACAAACTACTTGTCTTGCCTATAAATTTGGATCAGAATTTTATTATATTTTATCACTTCGGGGTAGGTATGCGAATCGAATTTTCCCACAATGCTTTATCTGTAGAGTGGGAAAGGGATCCTCCATAGGGAGAGGCTAGTTGGCTCTGCATTGTCATCGGGTCCAGGCGAAGCTCCTTCGTCAAATCTGGATACAGCAGGCTGCGAGAAAACCTCGGGATAAACAAAGACACCAAAATTAGCGTAGATGCCATTCTTCTTATGATGTAACGAGTACATCTGTCACGGATCGTAGTGGAGAATGGAAAAGAGGACTCAGGTGCGGAGTGAAAAGAGAAGTATTTAATAAGACAAAAACATAAAATGAACAAACCAACAAAAGAAAACCAAGGTCTCAGTAACAAAATCCAAAACAGACACGGCAAGGCAGGAACGGGCACAGAACTCAACATGACGAACACGCGTAAGAAATACAACGAACGAGCACAGGACAGCAAACACAGGAAGACTAAATAGGGAGGCAAACAAGGAGGGTAACGAGACAGACAGGTGGAGCAAATAAACTAATAATCAGATAACAAGAGGGAGGGGTCAAACAATGACAAGAGCACATGGCTCAACATAACAAGACACCCATGTGCAACATAAGACACTAAAATTAGCGTAGATGCCATTCTTCTTATGATGTAACGAGTACATCTGTCATGGATCGTAGTGGAGAATGGAAAAGAGGACTCAGGTGCGGAGTGAAAAGAGAAGTATTTAATAAGACAAAAACATAAAATGAACAAACCAACAAAAGAAAACCAAGGTCTCAGTAACAAAATCCAAAACAGACACGGCAAGGCAGGAACGGGCACAGAACTCAACATGACGAACACGCGTAAGAAATACAACGAACGAGCACAGGACAGCAAACACAGGAAGACTAAATAGGGAGGCAAACAAGGAGGGTAACGAGACAGACAGGTGGAGCAAATAAACTAATAATCAGATAACAAGAGGGAGGGGTCAAACAATGACAAGAGCACATGGCTCAACATAACAAGACACCCATGTGCAACATAAGACCGGACAGACAGCAGACACTGGCTCCGGCCCTGGAGCGGCAGACACTGGCTCCGGCCCTGGAGCGGCAGACACTGGCTCCGGCCCTGGAGCGGCAGACACTGGCTCCGGCCCTGGAGCGGCAGACACTGGCTCCGGCCCTGGAGCGGCAGACACTGGCTCCGGCCCTGGAGCGGCAGACACTGGCTCCGGCCCTGGAGCGGCAGACACTGGCTCCGGCCCTGGAGCGGCAGACACTGGCTCCGGCCCTGGAGCGGCAGACACTGGCTCCGGCCCTGGAGCGGCAGACACTGGCCCCGGCTCTGGAGCGGCAGACACTGGCCCCGGCTCTGGAACCAACTCTGGCTCTGAAATAGCAGATACAGGCATATCCAGGATCCGCGCCAGACGTTCCAAATAGTCCGTAAGTGCCTTGGCGGCCACACAAATGGGCATTTCCGGATCTGTCTCAGACTGGGCAAATTGGACGTGCTCAGTCTCTGACTGGGCAGACGTGACGTGAACAGTCTCTCGCTGGGCAGACGTGACGTGAACAGTCTCGCGCTGGGCAGACGTGACGTGAACAGTCTCGCGCTGGGCAGACGTGACGTGAACAGTCTCGCGCTGGGCAGACGTGACGTGAACAGTCTCTCGCTGGGCAGACGTGACGTGAACCGTCTCGCGCTGGGCAGACGTGACGTGAACAGTCTCTCGCTGGGCAGACGGGACGTGAACAGTCTCTCGCTGGGCAGACGGGACGTGAACAGTCTCTCGCTGGGCAGACGGGACGTGAACAGTCCCTGACTGGGCAGACGTGACGTGAACAGTCCCTGACTGGGCAGACGTGACGTGAACAGTCTCTGGCTGGGTAGGCGTGACGTGAACAGTCTCTCGCAGGTCTCCTCCTCCTCCTCCGTCCCTTCTGACGGATATGTGCAGACTCGAGGTTGGCTAAAACCATCGATGGAGTTTCAACGCTGGACGGATCCAGTGATGACGACTTTATTCCAGATGAGAAACGTGGGGAAGACTCTGCTGCCCTCCTCTCCTCATTCCTCTGAGCGCACATGGAGAAATATTTAAAAAAAGAAATCCCATTCTCCCTCTCCGCAGAACATAGTTCAATCCGCTGAATCCACATATGGCTCGTTCGTTCTGTCACGGATCGAAGTGGAGAATGGAAAAGAGGACTCAGGTGCTGAGTGAAAAGAGAAGTATTTAATAAAACAAAAACATAAAATGAACAAAACAACAAAAGAAAACCAAGGTCTCAGTAACACAAATGGGCACAGAACTCAACATGACGAACACGCATAACAAATACAACGAACGAGCACAGGACAGCAAACACAGGAAGACTAAATAGGGAGGCAAACAAGGAGGGTAACGAGACAGACAGGTGGAGCAAATAAACCAATAATCAGATAACAAGAGGGAGGGGTCAAACAATGACAAGAGCACATGGCTCAACATAACATGACACCCATGTGCAACACAAGACCGGACAGACATGTGACAACATCAGGATTTAAGGGAAGTGTTCCCAGTTCCGGCTGACCTAATCTATGCAGCCTAATATTGAATTATAGAAGTCTATAAAGTATTATGTGAATGCTAGGTAAAAAATATGTGTTTTTAGTCTAGTTTTGAACTGACAGAGTGTGTCTGCTCCCGGACAATGGTCGGAAGACTGTTCCAAAGGTTTGGTGCTAAATAGGATATACCGCCAGCAGTCGATTTTGATATTCTAGGTATTATTAACTGACTGGAATTTTGAGATTGCAATAGACGTGAAGGACTATAATGGGTTAAGAGCTCTTGCCGAGAACTCACAGAGATGGGAGGAATAGGGGAGATCACCCGGGATGGATGTTGTTTCCGGAGAGTTCATGGACTGAGAATTGTGGGACTGCTGTTTGTCATAAGTACTTTGAAAATATTTGAATGCAGTTGCTGACACACTAATTACCATCTATATTGAACTTTAATGTTGTTATGTCTTGTGCTGATAAATAAATTCATGAATTAAGTAGCTGTGGCGTGTGTGGTGACTCCCTTATTTTGTTGCGACTCAGAAGAGATCGTAACATAACAAACATGTAAAACAGCATCAAAACAATAAGAAATCTCAAAACAATAGGGACACATAATAGTGATTCCACCTCCCCAGAAAACCACAACACACAAATTTCACAAATGAGGCCTGTTGTATGCAGTGGCAGTTTTGGCCTGCTTCATTACCTCTGAGGTTCGATCCGTTCATTGCGTCTGTCATGTGACAAATTAACGAAAGACTCGGAAGGTAAAGTAATTATTATGTTCCTTGTAAATTATTTTTGACTGCATTATAATGATTTCTTAATTCAGAATATGATAAAGACTGCGTAGGTGGGTGTGTTCGGGGAATTTTCCCGGAAACATTTAAAGCCCCCTAAATGAACGAAATGACTCGAAAAAAGATTCATTGATTTTAATGAACGAGATCAAACAAGCAAGTCTGTAAAATGATCCGAACTTCCCATCACTACAGGGTATCATCAAGTGACAGTCTGTTCCTGGTGTCAGTCTTGTTTAGGCTAATAACTGAAAAGCCGCATTTGAGTGTGGCAGGCTCAACACAATCTGGGAAACCTTTGATAATTTGGGGAATTTTAAAATGCCACTTGCCCGAAATGCCAAAATGTAATTTGTACCATGGGCCTATTTTTATTTTTCAATTTTTATTGACCAATTAGCTAGCCCACATAATGCACGTCAGACAATGTTTGCAACTATAGTTGAAGTCTGTAGCCTACTCTCGGCACACAGACTGATTAGGCAAGGCTACGTCTGTATTGACAAGGCACACCATTTTATTATCTGCTTACCTGATTGTCATCCAAACTTTCAAACGCGCATCAGTGGGCTCTAACTCCGAACCTATGCTCTGAACTCTCTCTGAACTTTTCAGCGAATCAACGACCAGAGAATACTGCAGTGAGAACGTGGTAGGCAGATGTTACAGCTGTGGGCCTTAAACTCCTCTCCTGTTAATACGCTGTGGTCTAGTCTAGTCATCAACAAAAAATGTACGGATTGAGAGGGGAGAAAAATGGATTTTGACGTGACATTTCTTGCGTATGCGTGAGAGCGTGAGATTGATGCTGAATGCGTGGATGTCACGCCAGATGCGTGAGAGTTGGCAACCCTGGAATATGCTTGTGCGTCATCTTTGCTTGTTTTTTCATTTGCGATCTTATTGTCTTTCTCTTCAGCTATGAAAAAGACACACTAAGCCTGAAGCGTCTAAACCTCCTTCACTGTTTCAAGCGTCGGCTCCTAAAGTTGTCTGAAAAATAAGATAATATACTCCTAAAGGCTATGTTTGCTTCCTTTGGTTCCTCATTTAGTGATCAATAAAACCTCAGTTCCCTGATAGGCAAGGAACAAGACATTACGTCGATGACTCCTCCCCTCCTCCACTTCTGCTAAAATCTTATGGGCTAACGCCAGCTGACACTGCTGGCCAATTGACGCAAATATGCAAAAACTGACAAGCCCCCTGGCAGTATAAATTACACACGCGCGGCAATTACATCAGAATCACGACTGAACACTGAATCTGAACAGGCGAGCACGGAGGCCAATATAATGTCTCGTTCCTTGCCTATCAGGGAACCGAGGTTATGAAAGTTCCCTTTCAAGGCAGTCACTTTGACATTACGTCGATGACTTATATGGGAACTGTATAAAATTCCGCCGTGGAAGCAGTGAAGCCCCCACTCGACTGACAGAACCCACAGCCAATAGCCACCCTGCTAGGAATACAAGCATCTGATGGGCTGACGCGGGCCAATAGCGAGCCGTCTAACCCTGTCAAAATTTGTATATCCCAAGCAAAGAAATAAGGGAGGTTGCACCGAAGCTCAGGGCAACGCAACACAATAGCAAAGTAAAACACAGTGTCTACATCTGCATCAAGCTCAATACAGTGGCCATAAAGCACAGAAGACAGGCTCATGACATAACCAAAACAGAGTTAGCTATAAAAAGGTAACTACTGTAATCTTATAATGAGGAAACTTAACTCACCGAAAGCACTCGCGACGCCACAGAGGGTACATCCAACTTATAAAACCTGGCGAATGTGTTCTGAGAAGACCAGCCAGCAGCAAGACATAAGTCCTGTATAGACAAACCTCTAGACCAGGCCCACAACGAGGCGACCGCCCTCGTCGAATGAGCTTTGATGCTAAGGGGACAAGGTTCCCCCTGGCAATCATAAGCCAGAGCAATAGCATCCACAATACAGTGAGCCAGTCTCTGTTTCGAAGCGGCCGGCTGAGCAGTTTTCATATACAGGCGCAAAGCCCTTACGGGGCAAACAGCGCTCTGAGCGTCCGCGTCCTGCGAGGCTGAGGCAGAGGTGTAGAGACGATGATATTGCCTATGCGCTCTCAGGAGATATGGGCTCGCATCATCACTGAGATCAAACACACACCCAGAAATGTTGTAGTCTGACTCGGTGTGAACACACTTTTCTGTTTGTTTACATGCAGTCCCAACGTATCCAGATGGCGAAGCAGCACTTCCACATGACCGATTAGCACATTTCTCGAGTGAGCTAGAATCAGCCAGTCGTCCAGATAGTTTAGGATGTGCATTCCACTCGATCTGAGGGGAGAAAGCGCCGCGTCTACACACTTCGAAGTGTGAGGGGTCAGCGCCAACCCGAACGGGAGTCCTGAGTACTGATAAGCTGTGCCTTCGAATGCAAATCTCAGAAAGCGCCTGTGGCGCGTCACTATCTGGATATGAAAGTACACATCCTTTAAATCCACCGAAGCGAACCAATCCCCAGGACGAACCTGTACCAGGATCTGCTTCAGCGTTGTCATTCTGAACGTGCACTTGTGAAGCGCTCTGTTGATGTGTCTCAGATCCAGAATTTTTTGGCACTACAAAGTAGCGGCTATAGAACCCGCTTTCCCGCTCGTCCGGGGGAACCCTTTCTATCGCCCCCTTCTCGAGTAAACTGTGAGCTCCCTGTCTCCGAACGGTTGTGTTTTGGGGCAAAGTTAATGACGGGTCCACGCCATTGAAGCGGGGTGGTCTGCGTCTGAACTGAAGCGATTACCTGTGTCGAATTATGCCTAGCACCCATGGCCGAAATGCCCGGAATAGCTTCCCACGCGCCCAGAAAGTGACTTAGTAGGTGCGCTAATTCTGCAGTCATCATTGCTAAAGGGTGCAGTGCTTAGACTGGAGCCCCACCCCTGCAAGGCCGATAGCTCTGGCGGGACTGCGGCTAGTGGTGGGTTGTGGTGTTGACAATCTCACACCCTCGAGATGCCATTGTAGTAGGGCTGTCAACGAATATTCTAAATTCGAATATATATTCGAATAGTTTAAAAAAACAGAAATTCGAAGGTGAAAATTAATATTCGAATCATGTGGAAAAACATGCCCGCGGTAGCAGAGGCGCGGCTGTCTGCTTTGCTAGTGGCAAAATTCTGAAGCTTAAAATGTAAAACGCATTTTCCAGCTGCACAGATAGCACAGTGACTGTCTGGCTCACTCATTGGCTGTGCTGCGGCAACTGCACATCCAATGGCGCGGGCGCCTCGAACGTGTGCGCCAATGAGCTAGCATTACATCATACAGAGCCCGCCAAGGGGGCGTGGCCAGACGTCCCCGAAATAGCCATAGTAGCAGCAGTTTACCACAGCACGAGCTGCGCCTCGGAGAGTTCAATGTCGGTTCTATACTGTAAAACTTCAATTAATGTTAATAATATTTGTTTCAATCACTGAATGAAGCCTGCTATATTTAGGACAAGAGTCGCGACCTTAAATTGCTTGCACAAAACTCTTGATCAGCACTCAACATGTGTGTATTGTTGTTCATTTAAACCGTTATGCGCAGAGAGCGTGAGGGCGAGAGAGAGAGAGAGCGAGAGAGAGCGCGAGAGAAAGTGCCTGCGAGTGCGAGCGAGAGTAAGGTCTGCGGTCTTGGCCATTAGTTGATTTACTTGTTTTTGTGTAAGTTAATACGTTGTCAAATATGTTTAAACTTAAATAAGCTACCTATACAAGTAGTTGTGTCTCTTTGTATTAATTTGTCCTGTTATTGACGTAATGCGCGTCATTGACAAAATGCGCAACCAGATATTCGAATAGTTCGAATATATGTGGTTTTTTAGAGGGAATATTCGAACGTCATTTTTGAGCAATTTTGACAGCCCTACATTGTAGTTACTGACTGTGCATTGAGGCAGGGCGAGTGCCACAGTGTGAGGTGCAAGAGGAAGAAAAAGCTCTTTGTGTGAAGAGATACATTTCATTTTTATTGGAACAGAAAAAACAACATTCACAAAAAGACATGCATTCGTCGCTCAACGGAACATGAGGGACTGCGGCGCTTGGGGGTGCCCTCACGCTCTTTCTTCCTCTTGCCCACTCCGTCAGGAAGACAGACCTTCCCTCGGTCAGGAAGACTGACCTTCCCTCGGCGCGGGCTCCTTCTCTGACCCTGTTCCCTCTTCCCTGGCCCCGACCACTGTCCGCTCCGTTTCGGCTCGGGGCACCGCGGGCTGTCTAGCCTGGCTCTGAGGTCGGTTCCTAGAGGCCGATGAAGAGCGGGAACAAGGTTGAGCTGGTGGCACTCGACGTGGAATGACATGGATCATCGCTTTGGCGCGTTTCTGAGTCTCCGAGTAGCGCTCTGTGACCTTCTCCAAGGCGTCACCGAAGAGGCCGGCTGGAGCGATCGGCGCGTTGAGCAGCGTCTTCCGGTCCGCGTCCTTGACGTCAGAAAGCGTCAGCCACAGGTGCCTGTGGACCACCACCAGGAATCCCAAGGAGTGACCAACGGCCTGTGCAGAGCGTTTGGTGGCCGCTAGCGCGAGGTCCGTTGCCGAACGGAGATCCCGGATGACGTCAGCGTCCACAGAGGCGATGCCATCCAGGGACTTAAGCAGCTTCGCCTGGAAGACCTGTAATATAGCCATAGCATGGAGAGCTGAGACAGGCTCTCCCGCTGCTCCATGGGGGTGGGTGTGTGGGGGGGGGGGGGGGTCGCATCCAAGAAGCTGACAGCATCGAGCACTCCATCCCCGCGGGTGGAATTCGCGCAGATGATGGTCTATGCAGGCGACGCAGAACAGATGGGTGTCGGGCAGCACGATGGTGCCCGAACACAGGTTGCAAGTGGACGCCATCAGATGCTGAAGACAGGTAAGTATCTCCGGTTGCACCTTCAACGATGGCGAATTAGTTGAGAGATAAAAGATAAGTTGAGAGATAATAGTAGCACACTTCGATTTGAGCTTGAAGAAATAGAGATTCTGATGTAATTGCGTGTGCAATTTATACTGCCAGGGGGCTTGTCAGTATTTGCATATTTGCGTCAATTGGCTAGCTGTGTCAGCTGGCATTAGCCCATAAGATTACAGCAGAAGTGGAGGAGTTCCCATATACGTCATCGACGTAATGTCGAAGTGACTGCCTTGAAAGGGAACCCCCTAAACTTGTTAAAGTTGTAATATATTTATTACTATGACTGTCGTGCTCATGCTATCGAGTTGATCATGATAACTTTATGTTTTTGGGATGGGTGTTTTTGGAATGGGAAGCGTCGTCTTCCACGTGAAACGGGGCTGAACCATTTATGTGTTAAAACACACATTACTACCACAACACATTCGACATGGATTACCATAGTAACACATTGGTTTCACTTATTATTATTATTATTATTATTATTATTATTTGATTTCAGTTATTAATGACGGCAGATACAGCAGATTCCACCATAGTCGTTGCCTGGGTTACAGTCGGGTACGTAATTGTGGGGTGGAACTATCAAATTAGGCGCGAGATCCTTTTGGGGTAGGGCCGGGGCGTGTTTGTTTTGGTGATTTCAAATATCAACATTGGCCAAAAGTGTTTTTCAAAAACTACTGATCCCACCTTTAAGGAAGCAGAAGCATTTTGTGATACACTATTTATGTACCTGTTTTACTGGTCCAGTCAGTGTACGTATATATGAACAAAGCTGTGCAGCTAGTTTATGGATCTCGCTATTATAGTCTTGTTACACTGGTCTAGGATGCTCTTGGGTGCATTTAATAGATCTAGTCACTAGCTTGGTTTCTTTCAAATAGATACCAGGACTGTTATTTTGCATTTTAGGCTTATTTTAAGCAGTAACAATGTGTATTCTGCAAATGTATTTGTTGCAAGTGTAATTATTTCAGGTGTTAAGATGAGTGGAAATAACTGTGTTGTGACGGCGGAACTTTTGGAGATGTTTAAAATTGTGCAAAACAATCCTAAGGCCTGTTGAAGCCCTGTTTTAAAGCACATACAAACAGTATAACATGGTTAGTATTATACTACATTGAAAGCGATAACAATGATTCTTTTGACATTTGACGATAGTGGTGCTTTCATCCAGGTTACACTCTTCATAAAGTAGTGTCACGCAACCAAGTAGCGTCAGCATAGCTTGCAGCGCCATCTGTTGGTGAAAATAATCATCACACACTTGCACCTATAACCAGCAGTCTGCTGTATGTTGGTCGGGCTTTTTTGCAATATATTTGTGGGTTGTTTTAAACCAGCTGTAAAATGGGGACATTTCGGGGGAGACGTCCAGTCGGGGACAGAACACCAAAAACCCGGACTGTCCCAGGACATCCATTTATAGTGGTGTCCTAAACCATAGTGGACGTTATCAAGTGCACTTATTCAATCCTATAATGTCCAGCAATAATGAGAGTACAACCGACATGCACTTAAAGGCTAGAGAATACCTATAATGCACTGTGACGATTGCACCAAATGAATTCCCGCATCTTGCCAGAAGATGGCACCCACAGGTGAATCCTCCATCCATCCATTTTTCAAACTGCTGTTCCAATGTGGGAACAGCGCAATATCATACAGGTATAAATTAATTTTTAATTGATAATTACCTTGTTCATGGAGTAGTTCATTTAAACAATAAAATAACCCCTTTATTTACTCACCCTTAAGCCAAGGTGTATATGACTTTCCTCTTTCAGTGCGATTACAATCGGAGTTATTTTATTAAACATCCTGATGCTTCCGAGCTTTATAACGGCAGTGCATTGCAACCATCAGTTTGAAGCTCAAAAAAGTGCATCCACCCATCATAAAATAACTCAAAGGAGTTAATAAAAGGCCTTCTGAAGCAAAGCGATGAGTATGTGTAAGAAAAAAAAATCATATTTAACACGTTACAAAGTAGAAATTTAGCGTCCGCCCAAACGGCCATACATAGTCTACTTGCGTCTAAAGCGCAACTTACACAACTTATGATGTCGGAAGTAGCATATTGCGTCATGGCGTAGCGTAAATATCAGCAGTATATCACATTGTTCGCATAAGTTACGCTTTAGACTTAAGTCGAATCTGTATGTTTGTTTGGCCGGAAGCTCATTGTTTTACTTATTTTTCTTAAACAAAGACTAGGGAATGTTTTTTTTAGCATTTTTTCTCACTTGCTCAGTATGTCACTTGTCACTTTTGCTCAGTATGTCACTTGCATAACGAGTCATTCTTCCTCTTAGTAAAACTGCAGCTGTTACAAAAAACATGAAGACATATTTTGTTCATCATATGTTCACTTTGGTGGCTTAATGCAAAGAATGTTTAACATATGCATCGATGACGCTATGGGGGAACGCCTTTAGCGTGACAGGTGTCTGAAATCACTATCAAATCACGGCAATCACATTGACCGGCGACAGCCCGTGAATCATTAACGTGAATGATTAACGAGCGACCTGGCTGCAAGTATATAAGGGCACCTTGTAAACATCACCTTATCGTCTGAAGGGACTGTTAAGTAGGCAGCCCCCGAGGCATGGCAAGGAGACGCAGTGTAACGAAAGGGAACTCGCACTGCATAAATGACTCTTTGGGGAACGATATATCCACGCTGCCATGCTAAGGGGAGTGCATGCCAGGTGGCAGTGACAACTGTCAGGACCAGCAAATTCAAATGAAACATGTAACGAATGTACATCAATAATAATATACATAAAATGTATTTAAGGGGGGCCGGGAGGCCAGTTTAGCTCAAAGGGAATGATTCATCGATTTGCAATGAATCTTGACCAAATCACTATGGAACCGAGCAAATGACTCGTTTAGAGTTCATTTGAACGGGCCGTAATTATAACCTTGGCACATATATAAATATCCAATCTATAGTGAAACACTATGTATTAGCAAGGTAACTTTAAATCGACAGTACAAGACATTAAATGTGCAAGCACAACACAAGGCAAATATCTTTTCAAATATAAACAAGACTTTATTGATTATCCTAAAACATAAAACTAATATCTAACACAAACACACGCATTCATACAAGTTGCAGAAAGAAAGAGAGTGAGGAAAGAATGAGTTTTAAGAGTGAGATAGTGAAATCCCAAGTTTCTATATGCACTTATAAGACATGACCTGAACGAACCATCAATCATTAATTTAACCCTTCTATCGTTTCTCAGGCAGGTTATTAGATATTACATTAATGCACCAGTTCAGTTAAGAGTCTGGAGTGTTACTTGCATGTCCTTGCGTTGCTTAGGGAATTCCCTTTTTGCGGTGCTTCGTCAAAGGGGTTTCCCGGCCGTGGCTTGGCTGGCTGTGCCTGGAGACGTCTTGGGGCGGCCAATCACGTGGCGTGTTGGCGCGGATGAATGAAGTCTTTGAAGTTGAAGCAGGCTTTGCAGTCGAAACGTTAAAACGAAACTTTGCAGCAAAACTTAACTTAGAACCGAGACTCACAACGGAAAATAAAGGAAAACTTAGGAAAGAAAGAAAGTGAGACGAGTTAGATGGCATGAATGAGCTGTTTTAACCCCGATCTTGGTGGGTTATTTGTCTGCTGGTCTAATTTGGTCTGGTCGATGTTTAAGCGTGCAAACACGCTCTTTGTTGTTTTCAGAGAGAAGCATGAACGGGAACACTCTCTTGTCTGTTGATAGAGAGAGGCGCAAACTTAATTCAACACCGAACCGAACTCAAAACCGAACTCCCTGGATGGAAGTTTCTGAACTCCCGAACGAAAACTGTAACTCCTCGGTTCGGGTCTTTAACTGAAAAGTTGGCCCAACCTCTTTTGGAGAATTCTGACCAATGAGACAATGGCATCATTTTAGGGGGTGGATTGAGTTCCTACTCATCGTTATCTGGGATCTGCTGGGTTCCAGCACTTAGCAGAGAACAAGAGACCACAGTTTAAACATTATAGATTATTATAATCATACAAAACATTTTACACAGATTTCAATCAAGCCATCTTTTGAATTAAGAACATGTTATCGTATACGATCCTGCTGACAGGAAGCATGACACACTTTCATTCACACACCTAATATTTATAACAATTACATGACTTAGATGTGATCTAAGCAGAATAGACACATACAGGGGTTGTAACCCAATACATAATCATGTTATGTTATATATTTTGATTACAGGTCAGTCAAGCATTGTTGGGATGATTGTATGCATTTTTATATGAAAAGTCTCTGTCTCTGTGGGTTTTTAATGGATCTCAACACTGAGGTCATTCAACGGTCTTCAAGAAGGGGGAAGTCTGTTTTACATCTCTGTCCTGCTCAGCAGTGGTGCTGCTGAGGGGGGGGGGTCAAAGGTGGTCAGACCCCTTGGTGGTCAGGCCTCGTTTCACCATTTCTGAGCAACTTTGTCTTGCTTGAGGATAAAACATTGACAACGTTCTGCCTATTTAGGCTTATCTTTTGGGTGCCTGCAAGGCCATAAAAGTCTTCTCTGGGGGGTTTTCTTGGCCAGAGTAGACAATCTGGAGCCACTTTTGTGACTTTGGAATGTGGTGTTCAGATCCGGAATGCTGAATCACATTTGAATGAATCCCATGAGAGATTCATTTGATTAATTTGTGTTTGGTTCATCCTTAAACTCTCTACAAACACTAGAACCACTCACCCTCAGGTCACACTGGGCTGTCAGTGACAGCATTCCCTACGGTCATAGCCCAAGCTAAGCCTCGCAGGAAAACCTTCATAAACATGGTTAAATGAAAGGCCTACCTGGGCCTGCTCAGGGCCTGGAACCGCAGCTTCCAATTAGAAGGAGTCCCTTCTAGGGAATGCGGCTAGGGAACCCGAAGGAACCCCAGCCAGTCACTATTCAGTGGAACGTACTCACCCCGAAAATTACTCGTAAGAGGACCAGACAGCTCACCTACTGCGTGCGGAGTCAAGACTCGCCAGATCGTTTTTATGAACCTGGGGTCCACCACCTTACATGCCTGAAAGGGGCGCTCTCACTAACCAAGCCAAGGCGGGCCATCAGAAAATTGTTCTCATCATAGGCCCAGCCCCAGGCCTGATGTCATGAACGCCTGGGGAGTCGGAAAGAGAGGAGAGGGCAGATTTCATGACCCTCCGGGGAGGTTATCCATCACCGACGCTGTGTGCGTTTGCGCTGGATAACCTCCCTCAAATCCCTCTTGTTGCAGGAGTCACGCCTCTTCTGCGCCGAACGAGAGGTGACGCTGGCTCGCTGGCCCTGCCTATGGTCCTCAGACCGTGAAGGGCCAGGTCCTCCCGCCTGCCTGGGCATGGATCTGGATCTCAGCTTTATACAAGTCTTTAATGTAGCTGAACAAGCCTTCACCTCCTTGAACTTCCCCACCACCGACTCTACGGAAGATGCCGAAGAGTTCAGAGGGCGAAACTGGTGAATCGAGGAGAAAGGCCTTCCCTTTTCCCCGATCCCAGCTAGATTTTGTCACAGATGTCTCTCCGTGGCCACCATCGCCGCCATTGACCGACCGATCGCAGCAGCGGTTTGTTTGATGGCCCGGAGAGCCAGATCTGTGGTGTGCTTGTTAATTTGTTTTTAGTCTTCTTTCCATTGTGTTTATAAATTTGTTGTTTTGTTTTCTGAATTGTGGTTTGTTTTTCACTTCTCGCCCACCGTATTACGGTCTACAAAACTTTAACAATATTTGTTGGTTAATTCATTTATTTATTTGCAATGACCTAAAAATGTCCTAGCCTGAACTAAATTCACATTTGTATTTAAATATGAGAAATTACTGTTAAATTCTGTAACCTTTTGAAACATCTGATAAAATGTTATACTTATAATACAAGTTATACTTACCACACACTTCACTGACAGTCTTGTAGAAAGGCCCTTCGTCAACATATTATATTGCTCACATTTAATTGAACAAGTCCTTAAGAGAGAGTCCTCTTCTCACAGTGTCTTTAAAGTGTACAACAATGTAATTTGGAATCTCCTGCATGCCTAATATGGATAATATTCAGCGATTGACCGTCCTGAGAAATCCAGCCCTCCGCCTTCATGTTAAATTAGGTTGGTTCTTCTGTCACGGGTTGTGGTACGGGTTGTGGTGTGGGTTGAAGAAGAGGCTGAGTCAGAAAGGCTCCAATGCAAAAATTTACTAATCATAAACTCGAAACAGGTACAGACAGGCAAACAGGCAGATGAAATTCAGATGATAGAGACGTAACGTGATATGGACGTAACATAACCATAGACGAGACGAGAACCGACAAAGACTAACTGAACAGAAGAAAACTAAATACAGATACCAATGAACAATAATGAGGTGAGGACAGGTGACACGGATGATGATGACGAAGAACAGGTGGGTGATTGAGGGAGTGAGTTCAGGTGTGGAGACAAGGAGGATTCTGGGAAGTGTAGTGGGAAGTATGAAGACTGACGGTGCAGATGATAACTGTAACAGTCGGAGAGCCAGTTCTCCTCTGGTCAACGAACAAACAGTGTATAAATATGATTCAGGGAGCATTACAGGTCAGAGGTCAGATTTGATCAGAACATTCAGAATATTATCGTATTCCCTTTGGTTGGAATTTGGAGTCATGACGTCGGTATGGAGACGAGTTTGTTGAGGATCAGTGCTGATGGCTGTCGTGTCGATGAGGCCTTCACAGGGCTGATGAGGCTGGCACTTCAGGGATGCGTTGGGGATGGGTCCAGGCACAGGTCCACCATCTGGTCTGGATATGGCCCGGATCCGGCTGACTTCAGTAAACAAAAGTAAAAGGGAAGAAGGCCTTCACTGGGAGGGAGTAGTTGACACTTCAGGACTGCGTTGTCGTTGCATCCAGGTCCTTCATCAGATCTGGATATGGCCTGGATCCGGTGGACTGTGGTAAACCTCGGGATAAACAGAGAGACTGATATTAGCGTAGATGCCATTCTTCTTATGATGTAACGAGTACATTAGGATTAAAGGAAGTGTTCCCAGTTCCGGCTGACCTAATCTATCCAGCCTAACATTGAGTTATAGAAGTCAATAATGTATTGCGTGAATGCTAGGTCAAAGAGATGTGTCTTTAATCTAGCTTTGAACTGACAGAGTGTGTCTGCTTCCTGGACAATGGTAGGAAGACTGTTCCAAAGTTTTGGTGCTAAATGGGAAAAGGATCTACCACCAGCATTCGATTATAATAAGTCGAACTTAATATCTGCCTCCCTATAGATATAATGGATGTAACAATACTCTATACATTATTACATTTGTAATAAACTGTAATAAATTTAACTTTTTTAAATATAATGCCATAATATCTTAAATGTTAAATAAATAGTACAACATTTAGGGACGGAAATAAACTATAAATCATAAATAAATATGAATTCAAGTTCATTATTATTAGAGTTCATTTAGTGATAAACTGGAAGTTGAATATTTCAATTATGTTATTACATTAAATATTTTGAAACTACTAGACAAATGGTAAATAGTTCCTCTGGGAACCAGCCATACATTTTCACTGACCCCATCCATATTCATCATTTATACAGTTTAACCAATCACACTGATATTATATAAAGTAAGTGTGATTTGCCATTTACAACCTATTTTACTTTTGCAATGATATTGTGACAGTGTTTCCTAATTAGTTTTTCCTTTGGACTAACAAGTAATGATGAATCGTTCATAATAAGATCAGGAACCTGCATTAAAGAAAGTACTCTAAATAAGGTCAGCTATTAGGTCCATGTTGTCCTATGTAATAAGTCAAACACTAACTGTGAGCTACATAAACAATACACACCAACATGGCAAACATAAGAGCTAAATGCCGTACAGCGATGGTCAGCAACCGTGGCGTCGGGACGTTACGTCTCCCGTTCCCTCCTTCAGGGAACGAGGGTTACATTAGTAACTGAGACGTTCCCTTTCAGTTGCTCACGTTCAACGTAACGTCGACGTGACGACGTAATTGGGATCCCATGGAAAATGCCACGGATGCTGCCATATCCAGCGCCCTACGGAAGACTCCCAGACCCCCATCTGGCTAGGGTGGAAGACCTGCATAGAGGGAGTTCGGGCTGCTGTTCCGTTACAACCCACACAGTGGAACTCTTGGATAACACTGGGAAAAGCGAACCTCCAGGGGAGAGGGACAGAGCCACATCCTGCCCGAAGGGAGGTTATATGTGGAGAAAATACATATGGACTGGCCGAAGGGGGAGTGCAACATATGGAATGTCACTGGGGTGGCTCCAGCCTGAGAAGGGGGACACAGCACCAGACAGTGACGGCAGAGCGGACCCTGCCGAGGAAAGACACGGGCTTACCGCAGGGAGCTGATCGTGGAAGAATACGCATATGGGATCGCCGCAGGGATCACTGCATATGGAGCCCAGTCTAGCACAAGTTACACAAGTATACGAGCACTAGACATGGCGTCGGACGCTCTGCCGAAGGGAAAGCAAGCCGACACAAGAGCGGGAACTTCGGTGTTACCGGCTGGTTAAAGCGAGCACACAGGAAGAACCGGCTCAACACGTAGGCTATAAAACCTAGCGAACGTGTTAGGTGTCGCCCAGCCCGCAGCTCTACAGATGTCTGTCAGTGAGGCGCCGTGTGCCAGCGCCCAGGAAGAAGCGACACCCCGAGTGGAGTGGGCTCTCAAACCGGGCGGGCAAGGCACGCCTTGAACTTCAAAAGCCAAGGCGATGGCATCCACTATCCAGTGGGCCATCCTCTGCTTGGAGACAGCCTTCCCTTTCTGCTGGCCTCCGTAACAGATGAAGAGCTGATCTGAGGCTGATCTGATTTGAGGCTTTGCGTTCTGTCCACGTACAGACGCAGAGCGCGGACGGGACAGAGAAAAGCCAGGGCTGGGTCTGCCTCCTCCGAAGGCAACGCTTGCAGGTTCAGCACCTGGTCCCGGAAGGGAGTGGTGGGAACCTTGGGCACGTATCCGGGCATCGTGAGAGTTAGCTGGGCCGAATTCCAGGCACGATTCGTCGACCGAAAATGCATGCAGGTCCCCTACCCTCTTGATGGAGGCCAATGCAACCAGGAGTACTGTTTTACAAGACAGAACTTTTAACTCTGCTGACTGCAAGGGCTCAAAGGATGGTCTCTGGAGTGCCGAAAGGACCAGAGACAAGTCCCAAGAGGGTATAGAGAGTGAGCGAGGAGGATTCAGTCTCCTCGCCCCCCTGAGGAACCTGACGATCAGGTCGTGCTTTCCCAGTGACTTACCCTCAACTGCACCGTGATGTGCGGCGATAGCGGCAACATGCACTTTAAGGATGGAGGGAGACAGCCTTCGCTCCAACCCATCTTGCAGGAAGGAAAGCACGGCTCTGAACGAGCAAGATCGGGGGTTCTCCTCGTGAGAAGAACACCACTCAACGAACAGGTTCCACTTCAACGCATAGAGGCGCCTCGTAGAGGGGGCTCTAGCTGAAGTGATGGTGTCAACTACCGCTTGGGGTAGGTCACCTAGAACCTCCGCGTCCCGTCCAGGGACCAGACATGGAGTTTTCAGAGGTCCGGACGCGGGTGCCATAGGGTGCCCCGTCTCTGAGAGAGCAGGTCCTCTCTCAGAGGAATGGGCCAGGGAGGGGCTGTCGCGAGGAGCACCAGTTCCGGGAACCAGGTCTGGTTGGGCCAGTACGGCGCAACTAACAAGACCTGCTCCTCGTCCTCCCTGACTTTGCACAAAGTCTGCGCAAGAGGGCTCACTGGGGGAAACGCATACTTGCTTAGGCCCGGGGGCCAGCTGTGTGCCAGAGCATCCGTGCCGAGGGTCCCCTCGGTCAGAGAATAGAACAACTGGCAGTGAGACGTGTCCGGGGGGGGCAAACAGATCTACCTGTGCAGTACCGAAGCGCCTGAAGACCAGCTGGACCACCTGGGGATGGAGTCGCCATTCTTCCGGTAGCACCTGCTGCCGTGAGAGCTCGTCGGCTACACGGTAGAGCAGGCCCGGAATATACATGGCACGAAGCGACCTCAGATGCTTCTGACTCCAAAGGAGGAGATAGCGGGCGAGTTGTGACATGCGGCGGGACGGTAGACCTCCTTGACGGTTGACGTATGCAACGGTCGCAGTGCTGTCTGTACGGACCAGTACATGCTTGCCTAGTAGCAGCGCTTTGAAGCGGTCCAGCGTAAGATGAACTGCTAACAACTCGAGGCAGTTGATGTGCCAATGCAGTTGAGGCCCCGTCCACAGACCTGAAGCTGCATGCCCGTTGTATGTGGCCCCCCAGCCGGTGGCAGAGGCACCCGTGGAGACCACAGAATGCCTGGACACTTGTTCCAGGGGAATACCTGCCCGCAGGAACGAAGGGTCCGACCACAGGGTGAGAGTTTGGCGACAGTGCGGGGTTACTTGGACCCGGCATAAGCCGCTCTGCCACGCCCATCTCGGGACTCTATCGTGGAGCCAGTGTTGGAGCGGTCTCATATGAAGCAATCCGAGCGGCGTGACCGCGGCTGCAGATGCCATATGCCCCAGGAGCCTCTGAAAAAGTTTCAGTGGTGCCGCTGTTCTGCGTGAGGAGTGCTCACGCAGTTCAACACTGACAGCACTGTCATGTTGACCGAGTCCAGCTTCCATACCGAGAAAAGAGATCCTCTGCCCGGGGGTGAGTTGCTCTTTTCCCAGTTGACCCGAAGCCCTAGGTGGCTGAGGTGACTGAGCACCATGTCCCCGTGTTCACACAACTGCTCTCTCGACTGGGCGAGAATAAGCTAGTCGTCGAGGTAGTTGAGAATGCGAACACCACCCTCGCACATGGGAGCAATGGCTGCCTCTGTGACTTTCGTGAAGACACGGGGCGACAGGGCCAGCCGAAGGGTAAGACTTTGTACTGATATGCCCGACCCTCGAACGCAAAGCGAAGAAACGGTCTGTGTCGAGGAAGAATCGAGACATGAAAGTCCGTGTCCTTCAGGTCGATCGCTGCAAACCAATCTTGGGGACGGATGCATTTGAAAATGCGTCTCTGCGTAAGCATCTTGAACAGCAGCCTGTGAAGGGACCGATTCAGGACATGCAGGTCCAAGATAGGTCGTAACCCACCTCTTTTATTGGGTACAATGAAGTATGGGCTGAGAA
Organism: Semotilus atromaculatus; assembly: GCA_031834385.1. Classification (NCBI taxonomy): domain Eukaryota; kingdom Metazoa; phylum Chordata; class Actinopteri; order Cypriniformes; family Leuciscidae; genus Semotilus; species Semotilus atromaculatus. Next base: position 28,361,048 of record JAULUF010000001.1, read on the forward strand.
GCCGGTCTTCATATCGGCTGGAGGGGCCAGCTCGATTGCGTCCTTCGCCAGTAGGACTACAATCGCTACCCGGTGAAGGCCGGGGGACGCCGGGCGAACTGAATCGCATAGCCGAGTCTGACGTTATGGATGAGCCAGCGAGATGGGCTGGGAAGCACTTACCAGGCTCCCAGACACCGTGCAAGCGGGAGCAACGGCATGACAGACGTACCCGAGGTGGGGCAGCGCGGCGGAATGCAGGGACCCGACTCGGACGGCATAGCGGCCCGAAGTGGGGTCTGAGTGTACAACACTAACCTGACTCCACCGATCGGCAGGGGATGAGTGAGACGGCATAGGTGCGGCCTCGAGCACATCAAGCTACCGCTGGCGAAGCAAGAGGGGGCAGAGGGTGGCAAGGCATAGCGTCGCACACCGCCAACCTCGCTCTCTTGGGACCCAGAGAAGAGAAGCTGCTTTGCTGAGAATTTGGTACTGCTGGTGAGTGGCGGAACAGAATGATTCAACAAAAGTTATTCACCCAGCCCTCGTCCGGGGGAGAGCAGCTGACTCTGGGTCGCCCGTGTCAGGGCTGAGACGGGTGGTGCCCTCCACCTGCGAAAGCTCAACGTCACAGTAGAGCTGGCTGTGGCGGAGTTTCTTTTTTTTTTTTTTTTTAGGGGACTGACACATTTGGCGACAAACAGACTGAGGGCCCCACCAGTGACTCAGGGATCACATTGTGGCAAGCTTTTGGTTACCTCAGCCTGCTTTTGAACTCGGGAGAACCGCTGGGCACAGTCTCCAACTGTGTCGTCGAAGACCACCTCGTGAGATGGGGGCATCGCGAAAACGAACTTTGGCGATGTCTCACACCTATGCAAGGTTAGCCAGGTGAGCTGTGACTTTAGCACGGTCAGTCACCAGGCGCAGCTCAACCACGACTCAGAACTACCCTCATGCGTTATGACTGTTTGGTCACATGCAGGGAAGAGGCGGTCTGCAGTAGCACCACTGCCCCACCACTGAGGGTAGTGAGAGAGGAAAAACTTTCTGCAGCTTTTGGCACTTTTGACACGCCATATTGGCACCAAAATGCTTCCATACTGTAAAAAGGTTTTTCACGCACATCCGGGAAGGCATGGGGCGGGCAAAGCGATTACGCGCTGCACTACGCCCTCAGCGTGACCGGGAAAGCATGGCTGTCAAGTCTGAATCTGATTTCAGCATGAGCATGCGCACCATTATAGTGGGAGCTCAGCATCATCTTCATTTCCAGAGCGTAACAGCACTCTCTCTGATGCAGCGATCGACGTCTAATCCTCCCCTGGAGCCCTGAATGAAATGCTAGGTCCACCATAAAAATGACCAGCATCCCATCCAAAAGCTGCCAGGCATGCGAGACAGTGAACGTGGCTGTCAAGTTGACGACACACAGCACGCTGATCGCTCAACCTTAATGAAAAGGCAAGACGATCAACGTGCTGACGTGATTATGTTCTCATAAGAGAATATAACCACCCACAAACAGTCTCAACATGTGATGCAATAGAGGAGTCAAGTCAAGTCAAGTCAAGTATATTTATATAGCGCTTTTCACAATACAGATTGTATCAAAGCAGCTTCACAGTATCAATCAAAACAACATAACAATGTTTGTTTATTAGTGGAAAACAATAAAATAAAAAAGACATCCAAGTTTGGAAGGGCTGATCAATGTTATTAATGATTGGTTAATTAATTTGAATATCCCCAACTGAGCAAGCCAAAGGCAACAGTGGCAAGGAACCGAAAAACTCCATCAAGTGACCCAGTGGTGTCCTGAAACTCCATCAAGTAACCCAATGGAGAAAAAAAAACCTTGGGAGAACCCAGGCTCAGTCGGGGGCCAGTTCTCCTCTGGCTTTTATGAACTAGAGGCCGGATTTACAGTAACTGTAAGTTTTAAAATTTTATATGAATGCCTGGCTGAAGAGATGCGTCTTTAGTCTAGTTTTAAACTGGGAGAGCGAGTCTGAGCAACGAACAATATCAGGAAGGCTATTCCAGAGCTTCGGAGCTAAATGTGAAAATGCTCTCCCTCCTTTGGTGGATCTGGATATCCTAGGTATGACCAGAAGCCTCGAATTTAGTGATCTTAAAGAGCGCGATGGATTATAGGGCAATAGAAGGTCCGTTAAATAGACTGGAGCTAAACCATTTAGGACTTTATAAGTCAGTAGCAATACCTTGTAATTAATACGGAACTTTATAGGTAACCAATGAAGTGATGATAAAATCGGTGTTATATGATCATATTTTCTTGATCTAGTAAGAACTCTAGCGGCTGCATTTTGGACTAACTGTAGCTTGTTTATTGAGGATGCAGGACAACCAGCTAATAAAGCATTACAATAATCTAGTCTCGAGGTCATGAATGCATGAACTAACTTTTCTGCATCAGAGACTGATAGCATATTACGTAGTTTAGCAATGTTTCTAAGGTGGAAAAAGGCTGTTTTTGTAACATATGAAATATGCTTTTCAAAAGACAGTTTGCAGTCTAATATAACACCCAGGTCTTTTACAGTAGAGGATAAAGTAACAGGGCATCCTACTATGTTAAAGTAGTGTTGTGAGAGGTTTTGTGGACGGTTTTTAGAACCGATAAGTATTACTTCTGTCTTGTCTGGATTTAATAAAAGAAAATTACGCGTCATCCAATCTTTTATATCTTTAACACAGTGTAGCGACAATGACTTTTGTTTTGGGGAAATTGTTAACTCAAATGGGGAATACTATTCATGAGATAATGAATATGTATTATCGCATACACGAATTTGATTATCCCAAATAGGGACGAGGCTGAACCTCACCGTATATGAATAATTAACACGATTGCTCGTAGTAATTATTCCTACAGGTAAGATTCGGTCAATTATCAGAGTAAATTTTGATGTGATTAAAATCTATCAAGCAATCTGTCCGTCCGGCGGACTGGAGCGAGACTTAATTCTTTATCACAATTTATCGGCCTGTAAACAGCGATTATATCATTTCTGTGGCCACAAAGGAATGATATTTCGTGTAAGGCACTTTTAAATATTTCAATAGTTAAATCAGGTAGAGCAGGTAACTTATATCGACATTTTCAGGGACTGCAAATTATGGAACAATAAGACAGCTTCACTTCAAAAGATTATGGAATTTAATAACACAACTAAAGATTACATAAACTACTCAAATCACGCAGGAGTAAATATGCATAGCAAAAACAAACAATTAACAACAACGATTGCAATACGAAATATTGGAGAGATACAGTTAGAGTGTGAGAGAGGGAGAGAGAGAGAGAGAGGGAGAGAGAGAGAGAGAGAGAGAGAGAGAGAGTGTGTGAGTGAGTGAGTGTGTGTGAGAGAGAGAGAGAGAGAGGGAGAGAGAGAGTGAGAGAGTGTACAGTTCAAACAGCTCAACACAATTCAACACAAGACCCAAAGGCTTTCTAAGCAATATCTAAACAACCTTAAAAATAGCAATGAATTTAGCTTGTACGTTACGTGCGTTTTAGGCCCTCTTTTGTGCAGTTGCGTTCATAAAGGCAGCTTGGTCGGAGTGTCTGGAGCGTCTTCCGATAGGAGGCAGATGTTTGCGAGTGCTTCAGCTGCGGTCCGTACGAGATGGTTAATTTTAAACTCGTTTCGTTCGTGAATACACTGAACGAAGGCAAATGATCAAACTGAGGTAGATCGAAAAGAAAGAAACTTAGATTAAAACAAAGTAGAAAAACGACGAATAAGAAGAAGAAACTCCGGCTGGAGTTCAGGAAAGTTGTAACTCTCTCTGGCGTGAACTTGCAACGAACGGACGGGACGCTCCATATTTTGAAGGAGCCAGAGGCATGCCTTTCTTGCGCGCCTGGTCCAATCGTTTGGGAGGAGGCGTGGCGGCAACCTTCTATGTTTGCAAAATACACGTCCTCCGGGCAATGTGCAGAGAAGATAAAACTAAGTCGAAATACACTTCTAAACGGGTATTTAATAAAAGAATGCCTAATGTTGCACTTTGGGTCAAGAATTCAGTACCATTAGATTTCTCTGATTACAATAATACCACGCATGGTATAATTGTAAGCTAGCGAGGCAAAGATACAGGTTTCTTCGTGATTAGCGCATATCAGGGTTGATTACATACCATAAAGATTATGATTATAGGATTGGTTACATGGGGATAATAAAACACAACAAGAAAAACTTTTCATACATTTAAAGCATGAACGATTGTCACAAAATGATTGTCTCTGTGTGTGTGTGTGTGTGTGCAGAGTTCGTTGAGCGTTCAACAGTGGGGGAAAGAACTGTGCTCCATTCCCCCCCCCTCTTCCTTTCCGGGGAATCCTATATGTATGTGCATGTATGTGTGTACTCTTTTGAGTTGATGAGTTTAACATCAGGATAGTGGTTGATTGTTTGTTGAGACAATGTCCATCTTGTGAGGTGTCATGCCTCCGGCCATGCGAGGATCTCGAGGGTCTCGAGGTTCCCCACGGGATCTCTAGATCGATTGGCGGCCTTTGTCACGTGTCAATGTGACAGAACACTTCTTTATCTTAGTTAGAAGATCATTAACTTATTTAAAAGTCCCAAGACATGTTCTCTGTGTTCTGGTCTCTGAATGGAAGAATGGAGGCTTTGTTTAATTAATTAGAATCTAGTTAATTTCATCAACTGGCGGAATTTGGCCATCTGATTGTTGTTACAACAGTCTGTCAATTTGGATAATTTAGCGTATTCATCTGGCCGTGATGAAATATATATTTGAGTGTCATCGGCGTAACAATGGAAACTAATTCCATGTTTCCTTATAATATTACCAAGTGGCAGCATATATAATGAGAATAATAGAGGGCCTAACACAGATCCCTGTGGCACTCCATAGTTTGCCGAAGTTATGATCGATTTTTCTCCATTTAAATAGACAAAATGGTAGCGGTCGGATAAGTATGACCTGAACCAGCTTAATGCTTGTCCTTGAATACCAGTATAATTTTGTAGTCGATCTAGGAGTATTGTGTGATCTATAGTATCGAACGCTGCACTAAGATCAAGTAAAACTAGTATTGAGATACAGCCTTGGTCCGAAGCTAAAAGTAAATCATTTGTTATTCTAACCAGCGCAGTTTCAGTGTTATGATGCGGTCTGAATCCAGACTGAAACTTTTCATAGATGTCGTTTTCTTGTAAGAAAGAGCCGAGTTGAGCGGACACAACTTTTTCTAATATTTTAGACATAAATGGAAGATTTGAAATGGGTCTGTAATTTACTAGGTTATTTGGATCTAATTGTGGTTTCTTAATAAGAGGTTTTATAACTGCCAGCTTGAACGTTCTTGGAACATGACCTAAAGATCAAGTAAAAGATCTGTAAAAGATGGTAAAAGATCACCATCAGGGGTGGTGATGGCGCAGTGGATAAGACACATGCCTGTGGTGTGAGAGACCCGGGTTCGAATCCACTGTGAGACACCAATGTGTCCCTGAGCAAGACACTTAACCCCTAGTTGCTCCAGAGGCGTGCGACCTCTGACATGTGTAGCAATTGTAAGTCGCTTTGGATAAAAGCGTCAGCTAAATGAATAAATGTAAAATGTAAATGTAAAGATAAAGATGAGTTAATAATATTGAGAAGAGGCTCTTCCACTATAGGTAACACTTCTTTCAATAGTTTAGTTGGTATAGGATCTAATAAACATGTTGTTGTTTTAGATGAAGTGATAAGTTTGTTTAACTCTTTTTGTTCTATAGTTGTAAAGCATTGTAATTGCTCTTGCGGAGCGACAATTGTGGCTGAATCATAAGGCGGGAGCAAGGATTGAACATTTACAATTGTGGTTCTGATGCTTTCAATTTTCTTGTTGAAGAAGTTCATGAAATCATTACTACTAAACTGTAACGAGGTATTTTGTTCAGACGACGTCTGTTTATTTGTTAGTCTAGCCACGGTGTTAAATAAAAACCTTGGATTGTTTTGGTTGTTTTCTATTAGTTTGCGGAGGTGCTCAGCCTTGGCCGCTTTTAGGGCCTTTTTATAACGTGACATACTGTCTTTCCACGCGATTCTAAAGACCACTAAATTAGTTTGTTTCCATTTACGCTCTAAATTACGGGTTTCTCTCTTTAGAGCATGCGTAGTATTATTGTACCATGGTGCTATACTTTTCTCTCTGACCTTTTTTAATCTAATGGGTGCAACAATATCCAATGTTCTAGAGAGAATGGTGCTCATAGTGCTAGTTAGTTCGTCTAGTTCATCTGTTCGTTTGGGTTCAGGCCGCAGCTGAGACAGATCAGATAAGCTATTTGAGAAATTATCTATGGTGGATGGAAGGATTGTTCTGCCTGGTCGATAACATGGCGCAGCATGACATATTACAGACGTACGTAATATTCAAGTTACCATGTAATGGTCAGTGACATCATCACTTTGTGGAATGATATCTATATCGGTTGGATCGGTTCCATATGATATAATTAAATCGAGTGTATGATTAAGACGATGAGTTGGTCTGGTGACGTTTTGCTTGACCCCGAAGGAGTTTAATAAATCTGTAAACGCAGCCCCTAACGCATCATTTGAATTATCGATGTGTATGTTAAAATCTCCAACAATTAATGCTTTATCGACGTTGACCATTAGATCTGAGAGAAAATCTGCAAACTCTTTTAGGAAAACAGTGTAAGGCCCTGGAGGTCTATATACGGTAGCCAAGGCTAGAGATAATAGGGATTTTTTTCTTACATCTAAGAGCGTAACATTTAGCACAAGTACTTCAAACGAATTAAACCTATGACGAGTTTTCTGAGTAACATTAAGGATATCCCTGTAGATTGTTGCAACACCGCCGCCACGACCGATTAGACGGGGCTCATGCTTATAACAGTATCCTGGCGGAGTAGACTCATTTAGACCGAAATAATCATTTGGTTTAAGCCAGGTTTCAGTAAGGCACAGTACATCGAAATTATTATCTGTGACCATTTCATTTACAATAACCGCCTTAGGTGTGAGCGATCTAATGTTAAGAAGACCTAGCTTTAGAAATTGTTTTTGTTCACTAATAGCGTGTTTTTTTGTTTTAATAACAATTAGATTTTTTCTAGATCCCGCAGTAGATTTATTATTTGATCTCAGTAAACGAGGAATAGACACAGTTTCTATGCAATGTTCTACACTAGTATTAATATAAATTAAATTGGTGCAGCAGAGACTGTGATTTGGATTTTTGGTTACTAGTCAAACGGTGTTTAACATCTTAGAGATGTTATCCGACAGAAGATCTGCCCCGATTCTACTTGGGTGTAAGCCATCAGCGCGGAAGAGCCTCGGTCGCTCCCAGAACAGATTCCAATTATTTACAAAGAGCAGTTTCTGCTCATTGCACCATGACATTAACCATTCATTTAGCGCGAATAATCTACTGAACTTTTCATGCCCTCGTCGGTACGTGGGAAGCGGTCCAGACACAATGATCGTTGTTTCAGGCGATGTGCTGCGAACCGTTTCGATCAGGCTCCTGAAGTCTTTCTTCAGAACCTCTGTCTGTCGCAGCCTAGTGTCGTTAGCTCCCCCGTGCAACACAACAGCTCCGACGCGCTCGTCACCGTTCAAGATCTCAGGTACCCGCGCAGCGATATCAAGAACACGAGCACCAGGAAAGCAATGACTGTGCACCTTACTTTTACCTAACGTAGCGTGGAGGTGTCGGACGGTGGAATCGCCGATGATCACAGCATCGCATTCCGTTTCGCGAAGAGAGGAGAAGCGGTTCTGAGTGGAGATCTCGAAAACCGGAAGGGGCGAAAAGATTCTGGTCCTGGCTCGCGGCTTCCGCGGAACCACCCAGGCTTCGTGGTGTTGTGTCGGAGCCGGAGTGAATGAAACCATGGCTGATCGGGACCTGGACGCTCGGGACCAATGCTGAGAAACGCACGGAGTAGACGCGGCGAGCGTCAGCGGGTTACTAACGTTAATCACCGATCCGTGTGCATCGGTGCGTGATGTTTCAAGAGCTAAACGCCGGTCTCTCAGCTCAGCTTGTCTCTCTAAAAGGTCACGGATCTGTTTCTCAACAGCTTCTAATTCAGACTGCACCGCGAGCATCTCAAATCTGTTCTCATCTGCACCAAAAGGTAGATATACATCTGATATATTCGCCATTTTAACAGATGGACAGTAAGTTAGCAACGATGCAACCAGTGATGCTATTAATATTAATACTAATTTATGACTGAAGTCTTGGGTATAATCCGTCTTTTTAGTGGTACGGGTGTAATGTAGACGCACGATAGACGAGAAAATGTTCGTTTGTAAGTGAGTGTAAAGAAGACTCGCTCAGCCGTGACCCACAGGTGTAACGGCCCAGTGTTGGGTCACGCTTGAGACGGTCTGCTCAACAGTCCGAGTTGTAATTATGAGGTAAATGATGGTTCAAAGCAGGATAAAAGAAAGAAATACGGAAAAACAGAAAGAAATACGATGCTAATACGAGGCTTAGACAGCCACGACGCAAACAAACTCACAGCAGGCAGCCAGAAGCAATCGAGCAATCAGAAGGAGTGAGGGGCCCACATGGATTGATTGATTACCGGGCGGGAAAGCCCTCACTATAACCCTCTGGTCACCCTGGCTATACACAGAAGTAGCCTTTTTCTGGTGCACCACAAAAAGAACTAGATCGGGGCAAAGGCGAGGGGACTCCACCTCGTTTGAGGCACTTGAGTCTCGACCGCGCATCTCAGCTGGCAGCCCAACGGCACACAGCACGCTGATCACTTAAACCTGATCAAAAGAAAGGCTAGACGAACAACGTGCCGACGTGGTCATGCTCTCAAGAGAGAACATAAACCACCCACGAACACAGTTTCAGCACACTTAAGTCCAGGCATGTAAAACAGTGATCGTGATCGAGGATAGGAAACGACCGCATCCAGAAACACACGGTTGAATGACGTCTTGAAAAAGACGCAGTGTCAAACCGTGTATGCTCTTTTAGGAAAAACTGCTCTCTCTGGTGCTGAAGCACCCAGGGATGACCGCGGCTACACAAACAGGACGATAGTGCAAGCCTGATGTGAGCACTCACATTCTCATTGAAGGCGCAACAATCTGAGCTGTGAAAACAGCTGTTTTGCCGGCTCTCTGTGAGATTGCGGCCAGCGCTGTCTGCGATGTCACACCAACACCAGCTTGAAGAGGCGTTCTCCTGAAGAGCAGACTTGTTTTCTTCTTTAGAAGTTCAACACTAGCAGAAGATTGTAGAGCAGGAACAGTAGAAACGCTTGGCTCCGAAGTGAAAGACAATGAGTGCGTGCGCCCGCTTCCTGTTTATACCCGCGCTGCAGGGCGGGGGCGCGTGACGCTTTCACGCACGCCAACTTTCTTTGGCTTGTTCTGTAGATACTCGAAGTTGATAGGGCTCCCTGAAGTGATCCCAATTACGGCGAGCGAACGTGAGCAACTGAAAGGGAACTATTCACAGTTGACTCACTTACGTTCCTCCACAGTTTTCAGCATACCTCCACCACCCCGACTCCCGACTCCCGACTCCTCACTCTTGACTGGTTCCTACCACATTGGAACCATTTACTTTTTATTGAACCATGAACCATTTACTTTGGGTTCATGCCAAATTCTAAGCCCATATCCCTATCTTTGGACAGCATGTCAAATACGCATACCATTTACTCTCTCCGTAAGTGTGAACTCGTGAAAATCACAGTGCAAATACTTTCAAGTACAGGTATTGACATAGCCTCGCTTATCTCTGCTCCCACCCAGCAAGTCAAATCACTAAATTGACAATGGTGATTTGTCAGTCATTCTCAAGTGGGCTGAATTTTGCATAGCTTTTGGTCGCTACAGCAAAATAGTTTGCTCAGCGTTTCCTCATAGATGATGTGAATTAAATGATGATCACGTGGCCTTGAGAAACCAACATATTAGTATACTATTTGAACCCAAAATCAAAACAATCTGATAAAATGACAAATAAATGCATACCCCGAGAGCGCTCTCCTACCACTTCATCACGAGCACAACTATGCCATCAACATCGATTAGTTGAATGCACATTTTAATTAGTTATTGTACAGGTAAGTAAATCGCCATTCTAAACTAATGCGCTGCACACAAACACACATACAGACAGCAGCCCGCACATCATACAGATCACTTGTGCACAGAAAATTTCAGGAGTATAGAAACTTATTGTCAATGCCATCCTGAGATCTATCAATAAAATAGCTTGCAAACTGCAAAGCTATGACTGATATTTCTTTCTATTTATAAGTAACCTAAACTCACAGCTTCACTATTAGTAGAGATGCTCAGACAGGTAGGAATAATTCACTCATGCAATCGCAATCTCACTAGTGAACAGTTCTGTCATGAAACTGTAGGTGGCGCAGGCTAATGGGTCCTTAACACAAGCTGATGATATTTTCATGTTCGGTTCATGTCGCATCTGCAGCCAATGAGCTTGCTACTCAACATTTGAATGGCTGGTTACCATTCATTATAGACCATTTCAAGGACGTATTGTAAACAATAACAAATGTGTTGGAATGCTACTGTGCATGTCTGGTCCTGAAGCATTTCCGGTTGCAGATCACAGATCTTTCAAAGCAAGGGCATACTTTTATTATAGCTCAAATGGAACTGTTAAGGTATTCACAAAACTGAAAATAAATGATGATGTGATATTACCCTTTAAATAAAACTTTGAGGTGCAAACTTTTCACACAGAACATTTAACGTTTACCTGAAGTATCCAGACATTTATCATTATCTGGTTGTCTGCATTTGTCTACACGAGAGATGGAGTAAAAGATTGTCGCTGTCTGGATGCTTACAATTTATTTCTTAGCGGAAAGGTTGGGTGCATTTGTTTGTACAATGTAGATGACATTTTCCTGTGTCCTTGTCTTTGGGGATGCTGAAGCAAGCCAAACGCTTTCAAAAATGTTGCTAAGATGCCCGGGGAGGTTATTAGTGGACATTCCACTTGCATGGCTGGGCCAGTCTGTTATCTATGCAAATAAGAAATTACATTGATAACTCAATGGTGGTAAACTAATTGATATATTGCATTATTACTTGTTTCATACATTTTAAATGTGTGTGCTTAGGTTAGGTAAGGTTTGGAGCCATGTTCCTTTGGAACAGTGTAAGAGAGGTTGAATCTGCAACATCTGAGCCCTGTGTGTGGTCACGAATAAACAGAAGGTGCAAGCAATTCAATGCTGGCTATCGTGTCTTTTCTAATGCATAAACCTGTAATACTCCTTTTAGATAAAAGTATATACTTGCAGATTATAAAATGAATAAACCAACTTTGTTTTAGATGGTTTCAAAACCAGTGGAAAACATTGACTTCCAAGCCAGTCCAAGAGCAGTTCAGAATAGAATATACAGAATATACTTTTTAGGTCCTTGAAGTAGAAACCTGATAAATGACAACATATGCAACATATTCACAAATCTGTCTAAATCTGTGTTAGTGAGCACTTCTCCTTTGCCGAGATAATCCATCCACCTCACAGGTGTGGCATATCAAGATGCTGATTAGACAGCATGATTATTGCACAGGTGTGCCTTAGGCTGGCCACAATCAAAGGCCACTCTAAAATTTCTAGTTTTATCACACAGCACAATACCACAGATGTCACAAGTTTTGAGGGAGCGTACAATTGTCATGCTGACTGCAGGAATGTCCATCAGAGCTGTTGCCCATTAATTAAATGTTCATTTCTCTACCAAAAGGCATCTCCAAAGCCATTTCAGAGAATTTGGCAGTACATCCAACCGGCCTCACAACCACAGACCACGTGTAACCACACCAGCCCAGGACCTCCACATCCAGCATTTTCACCTTCAAGATCGTCTGAAACCAGCCACCCAGACAGCTTCTGCAACAATCGGTTTGTATAACCAAATAATTTCTTGCACAAACTGTCAGAAACATTCTCATGGAAGCTCATCTGCATGCTTGTCGTCCTCACCGGGGTCTCGACCTGACTGCAGATTGTAACCGGCTTGAGTAGGCCAAATGCTACTTTGGAGAGGTGTTCTCTTCACAGATGAATCTCGGTTTTCACTGTACAGGGCAGATGTCAGACAGCGTTGTAACGAATCAGCCACCCATTGCATTTTTATTATTATTATTTTTAATTTTCCCTTCGATAGATTAAAACCATCACAATATGGTATGCAAAATAAAGAAAACACCTGGTTAGTTTATTATTATAATTTTTTATTGCAAAAAAAATGATTTGTCAAAAAGGCAAACTATAATGTATTATGAAATATAGGTTTAATGCTAATGTACAAACGTGCATAAAGAAAGCTCAAATCATACACTGACTAGATATTAATATTTGTTTTTGACTACACCAGTCATTCTCATGGGTCTTGACTCAAAAAGCTTTGTGAATGTGTTGTGTAGGCCTATAATTATTGTGTAATGTTTAGCTTACACTTCAGTTATAAAAACATGAATTATAGAACCATTTTAATAAAAAAAGTTTTTTTGCTTTCCAAGGGTTCTACATAGAACCATTTTGTTAGTAAAACGTTCTATTGGCCAAGTACGGAACCCCAGGGTTCTATATAGAACCTCAAGGAACCCTTTTTGGTAACACTTTACTTGAAGGGGTGTGCATAAGACTGACATGACACCGTCATAATCATGACATGACACATGTCATGAATATGAAGGAGGTCTAATGCATGTTTATGACAACTGTCATTAAGTGTCATTCGCTCAATTATGAAATTTTTTATGCAAATATGACATTGTGTGAGATGTCTTTGTTATGACAACTTTTACATTACCAAGACAACACAACCTGTCATAAATATGTCATAAACATGACATAGCAGATTCATTATCAAACTTAAGAAACCATTTAGCTTTATGGGTTAAAATGTCATTAAACTGTCATGTGGTTGGTTTTGACATTGGCTGTCATGACGCCATTATGACATTTTAATGACAAATTACATTTGTACCACTGTAGTTGAGGTCAAGGAAAACATTCCTGACACAGTTATAATGGCCTCATGACAGCCAATGTCAAAACCAACAACCTGACAGTTTAATGAAATGTTAACCCATAAAGCTAAGTAGTTTCTTAAGTTTGATAATTAATCTGCTATGTCACGTTTATGACAATTCATGTTCTCTTGGTAATGTCAAGTTGTCATGACAAAGACACTGACAGGTTATAATGTATTGGTTTATGTCAAGTTGTCACAACAAAGACATCTCAAACAATGTCATGTTTGCATTAAAAATGTCATAATTGAGTGAATGACACTTAATGACAGTTGTCATAAACATGCATTAGACCTCCTTCATATTTATGACATCTGCCATGTCATGATTATGAAGGTGTCATGTCAGTCTTATACACACCCCTTCAGGTAAAGTGTTACCCCCTTTTTTTAAGAGTGCAGAAAGCATTATTGGCCTTTAAAACCAGCCGCTGCTGGACATGGTGCGGATCTCACAACCGTCTCATTTTCTCACTTCTCTTTACGTTAATTTAAGACTTTATTAAACTAATTAGGGCCCGAGCACCGATAGTGAGAGGACCCTCTTGGAATTGTTCTGTTTATTAGGGCCCAAGCCTTGAAAAGGCGAAGGCCCTATTGTTTTCCTTAGGATTATTTTTTTTCTTCTTTTTTTTCTTTATTATAATTTTTCTTACTACCTTTTAGGCACTTTTGGGGCCCTTAACATGCTCAAAAACTCTTGAAACTTTGCACACATGTCAGAACCCGCGGCCATCAGGGCCAGGCTGAAGATGGCTCGACAGCGCCCCCTAGAACGCGGTCCGAAAACTTGGTCCATAAATCAAACACGCTTGCATGTAATAATATGAAACTCGGTACACATATAGATCTCATCTGTTCATATATACTTCATACTTTTACTTTTTACCCCAGCCCAACAGGAAGTCGTCTATTAAGGGTTGTTTGGAAAACACATGCAATGGAATTTGAAATACTCCTCCTAGAGAATTCAAACACACGGCACGAAACTCGGTTAGCGTGAAGTGAAGACACTGAGGATGAAAAATTGCCAGGGGATTTTTGATATCTCGAACGGTTTGGCCGTGGCGAGGAAACGAAATTATGGTGAGAAACGTGAAACAGGAAGTGTGTTATAACTTCTGCATACATTAACTGATCTTGATGAAACTTCAGCAGTGTATTCGTTGTAAGAGGCCGATCACATGGATGTGACTATTGTGAGTCAAAGTTATAGCGCCACCAACTGGCAACAGGAAGTGTGTCACTTTCAAAATGCTTTGAAATCGCCCTCTTATTTTTACACGATTTGCTTCAAACTTTATGTGTATAATGTAAACACATGCCAGATGAAGACCTGTGAAAGGATTATTTAATATCTAAGATAATGTTGCCATGGGAACGCATCGAACTTTAATATTCTTTTTTGCTGATTTTGAGACTCTTAGCATGCTTGTAATTGCATGAAACTCGACAGACACGTCACATTTATTACCTAGTACACATGTGCAAAGTTTCAGAAACGGGCGTGGTGCAGGGGCTCAGTAGCGCCACCTTTTGACAAAAGTGGGAGGGTTAGTTTTATAGTTTTACCTACAATCATAAAACTTGGTACGTATATTGTCCGGATCAAGCCGGAAACTTTCTAATTTACAGTTATTAGCTCCGAACAACAGGAAGTCAGATATTTTGGTTTGAATGTGGATGTTTTGGACCATTTTCTGTCCCTCTCTCCCTCTCTCTGCATACCTCTGTGTCTGTGAGGGGAGGGGGATTTCTCTGTTGAGTGAGAATGCTTTAAATTATTGTTTTTCAAGGTTTCAGGGGCTTTTGGGGGCCTTAACATGCTCGAAAACTCTTGAAACTTTGCACACGGGCCAGAACCCGCGGCCATCAGGGCCGGGCCGAAGCTGGTACCCGGGCGAGGCAGGGGGGCTCGACAGCGCCCCCTGGAATGGGATTCGAACACTTGTCCATATATCAAACACGCTTGCATGTAATAATATGAAACTCGGTACACTTATAGATCTCATCGGGCCGAACATCTTTCGTGCTCTAAGTTTTATGTCAGCCCAACAGGAAGTCAGTTATTATGGGT
The DNA here is from genome assembly GCA_031834385.1 of Semotilus atromaculatus. NCBI lineage: Eukaryota > Metazoa > Chordata > Actinopteri > Cypriniformes > Leuciscidae > Semotilus > Semotilus atromaculatus. The sequence continues at coordinate 28,376,193 of JAULUF010000001.1, forward strand.
TTTTTGGAAACTCATCCTCTGGAAATCGAAGTACTCCTCCTAGGTAATTCATTCGATAGCTATCAAACTCGTTGTGCGTGAAGTCAAGACATTGAGGATGCTAAATTGCGAACGGATTTTTGATATCTCGAACGGTTTGGCCATGGCGATGAAACGAATTTATGACAAAAAAAGGACACATAAATTGTGTTATAACATAGTTAGTTTTACCTACAGTTACAAAACTCGCCATAGATATTGTTCTCATCAAGCCGAACAACTTTCTAATTTACAATCATTAGCTCCAACCAACAGAAAGTCAGATATTGTGGTTTGAATGTGGATTCTAAGAATTTTTTCTCCCTCTCTCTCCTTCTCCCTCCGTGTCTGTCTGTATGTGTGTGTGTGTGTGTGTGTGTGAGGGGGAGGGGAGGGCTCTTTGGGTGATAGTTTAGTTTAAACACTGAATCATACAGAGGGCTCATCGTTATGAACGCCCGTGCAGCCGTTAGTTTCATTTTAAAATTAGCGCCTTTTCTGGAGGCGATTGCTTGAATTGTGAGTTCAATAGTCTATTATTCTTCATGGAAATCACAACAACAAAAGAGTATAATGACAGATTCTCTTAAATAGGTGCTTTTACACAAAATATTCCTTCATCATCTATTCAGTCAGCTCTTCACTCTCGTGATTTATGACTACTGCTTCTGATCTTTGCTGGGACTCTCTCTCACACCCACACCCCCCCCCCACACACACACACACCAAATGATATATTTAAATCTGCATATTGTAAAATCTGCAGGGCATCCTCTAGTTTTATTAAATATATACTTCATCTTGGATTTTTTATCTCTAAATTTGATCAATATTTCGAATAATAAGACACTATAGGGCTGTTAATTGTCCTAGGTAGGGCTGATCAAATTAAATATTTTACACTGAAAAAGTACAATGCATTAAATAATCTTATGAGATTGTTTTAAATATAAGTTTGTTAACTATCGTTGGAAAGGATGATACTTTTAAACACTAAACCACCATTAGGTGTCGCCAGGCGACCGTCTTAATGAGTGAGTCATTGATTCATTCGTTCAAACGATTCGTTCACATGCTCATGAAGTGACTCTCAGAGTGGCTCTGGAGATGAATTGAATCATGAATCATGACATCATATCGTGAGGCAGCAGAGACTGAAAACAGTGCGAGTGCTTCAGTGTGTGTGTGTGTGTGTGTGTGTGTGTGTGTGTGTGTGTGTGTGTGTGTGTGAGAGAGAGAGAGAGAGAGAGGTAGCTAACGTTAAATGAAACCGTGCCCCTGCTGAAAATTCCAGCTAAAGCCAGCCTAAACTGGTTGGCTGGTCTTCGTTGGTTTAAGATGGAAGTAGCTGGTTTTAGCTGGTCTCCCAGCCTGGACAAGTTGGTGGTCAGCTGGTTTTAGATGGTCAAGCTGGTCTATCAGCCTGGCTTATCTGGTTCTCCCAGCCTGACCAGCTAAAAAAGCATTCAAAACCCCTCTAAAACCAGCTATGACCAGGCTGGGAGACCAGCCAAAACCAGCCTGACCATCTTAGAGTGGTTAAAACTGGATTTTTCAGCAGGGGTCTGCGCCATTCATTCACACAAAGACAAGCAGTGTTAATATTTAAATAGTATTTTTGCAGTTTAATATACACAGACACTATATCGTGGTATATATCGGCTACAGTGCTCTTAGTAAAAAAGTTAGTCTGGAGCCCCGCGCTTAGATAAACACAGAAGTGACTGAAAGCAACTCCTATTAGTGGGTACCGAATATACCCGGTAGCAATGTATTGTTTGCTTTAAATAAAATTAAGATTGTATGTTTGGTGATTCAAGCTGAATGAATTTAAAATTAATGTGCTATATATATATTAGATCAATATATGTTATCCTTAAACATTTTATCAACACTAACTTTATTCTCAAATGAATTATAAATAATTTAATTTTGTATAAAATAATACTACGACTAAAAACACATTTCATGTTTATTTTTTAATCAATGTAGAATGTGTAACTTAAAAATAAACAGATTAGTGCTCTGTTTGAGGACAAGAAATGAAAACATATGCAATATGATGACTGTCCAAAAGATGGCACCGACAGACTGTTTTTAAATTGGGTTGGATAAATATTTGTTTGCTTTTAAACTGCATGTGTGTGTGTGTGTGTGTGTGTGTGTGTGTGTTACAGTGACAAGAGTTTAACCCTTGTTCAAGTTTAAGTTTAAGGCCTTGTCTTTTTGGATATATATATATATAAATAAATATATATATTTTTTAAATTAAAACCAATATGTATTGTTCGCTTTAAATTAAATTAAGATTTTATGTTTAGTAATCGAACCTAAATGAATTTAAAATTAATGTGCTATATTTCAGAACAATATATTTGTTTTTCTTCATTTTAATCAACACTAACTTTATTCTCATCTGAATTATAAACAACTTATTTCTGTATAAAATAAAAAATCTCGAATAATCCAGACCAACCAGAGCGCACTATTCCTACAACATCATCAGAAAATGGCAAAATGGCTCGATAGCGCCACCTATAAAAGTTAAACGGAGTGCGCCTCCCGCTACGTTTCACGTACGTTTACGAAATTCGGTACATACGTGTAATGACCCAAGACCTACAAAAAGTCTCTTGGAGCGTACCCCTAAACACAACAGGAAGTCAGCCATTTTGAACTTCCTCTCCGATTTTTGTGCAGTTTTTGCCATTTTCAGGCCTTGTACTTTAACGAACTCCTCCTACAGTTTTAATCTGATCATCTTCCATGCTGGTGGGGAAAGCTTTTCAGGCGGCAGGTCATGATGGTGCTGCCCTGCACACCATGGTGGTGTTACATGAGTACCAGACTGATCTGCTTAAAGAACTGAGCATGAGCGTGGGAAACGAGGTTGTGTTCCATGGGTGCTAAAGTCGCCACGGAGAGACATCTGTGGCCCAACCTCACTGGCATCTAGGAGAAGGATTAGATATTTCTCCTTGAAGCCCCCATGTCACCTTCACTTGTCGACTCTGTGAACGCTGTCATCAGTAGGTTCCTGGAGGCTTAAATTCACGAGGACTAGGGCTGCACGATTAATAAAAAATGAAACCGCATGCGATTTGGTAAAGTCTACGATTATTTTATGCGCAGCACGGCTCTGTGATTACTAGCAAATGTTCCTCCATCTGAAAGCCAGAGAGTGCTCTCACACATTCACTCCAAATATGCCCCTAGAAGTAGACAATGCATGTCATTCCAGGAAATCCCTATGCGCATAATACCCTCGCTGAAGATGAATAAACAGAAAATTTAAACGCTTTGATTTATTAATTAAGTCTATTCTTTTGTTGGACAAGAGGTTTATAAAGGCTTCTCAAGTAAAAAAATGCTTGACTCGTGTTGCTTTTTCAAATGCACGTCATCTTCGACTCAAACTTTGCAGTGATTTCAGATGGAGCAGCATTTACTACTGATCACAGAGCTGTATGTCACTGACAAGCTGCACATAAAAATTAATCGCAGCCTTTGCGATTTAATATTCGGAATGAGCCATATCGGTTTAAGTGCGATTTCATGTTAATTGCGATCAATCATGCAGCCCTAACAAGGAGGCATTTGAAAAGTTCCTCCCTGCTGTGCTCAAGGGTCGGGGCAGTTGGCCACCCAGTGTCATGGTTCTGTCACTTGGTCTGGTATTTTCTTAGTTGGTGACAGAGCCATGACATTCCCGGTTTGTTTTGTCCTAGCGTTCTGTTTATTGTGAGCACATGGCTGTCATGTGTTTCTTCTGTGCCATGTGTTCTCCTGTCTATTGTCAGCCCCTCCCATCTTGTTACATGTTCATTGGATTATCACCCTCACCTGTGTTGCTCGTCACCTTCCTTGTTTGTTCTACTATTTAGTCTCCCTGTGTTTGCTGTCTTGTGCTGGTTCATTGTCAATGTTTCCTGTTTCCTTGCGTTACCTGTTTTTGCCTGAAGCCTTTCTTGTTTTCCCCATCGTGGTTCTTTTTGTTTATAGCTTGTCTTTATTTTGTATTATTTAATAAACATCATCTCATCCTGCTCTTGTATCCTTGTCTCAGTTCTGACCAACCCGTGACACCCAGCCCCAACCAGGTCCAGCTTCTCAAAAGATTAAAGCTCAGAAACAGAGTGTGGCGAGAGTCCTCCACCACCAAAGAAGAAGCTGGACCTGAGATAGCTAATCTCAGATTAAAAAGAAGTCCTGAGGCTTTTGCACCCAGGGCCGAGGGGGTGTGTAAAAATACAACCTCTAAAGCGAGCTCTTTCCCTCCGATGTATCGGGGGGCAGCGGTTTCCAGCTAAATGGTAAATATTCAGTGGCTTTCGGATGTTTCCCAGGACATGGGATATTTACCATTGCCCCATCAAGATGTTACATCATAAGACATTGCATCACCAGACAATTGGTGCCCCTTGCAGAGAAGTTGGAATTTTATTTTATCTCAAATTCAACATGTACTTCCGCTCAATTTCAGTTCGCTTCTGTACTCAGTCTGAGATAGCGACATGTCTCTGTTTTCCTCCGGCCTGAAAACAGCCGGCCAATCAACGAACAGAGGGCGGGCTGAGAGCCGTGATGTAGACGCTAAGGGCAGAGTTTAAGATTGTCGAAAACGACCGCGGATATGGAGACACGGGATGCAGTTCGCTCTGTTGTGGAGAATATTCCCGGTATTTGCAGACTGAAGCCCGAACAAGAAGAGTGTTTGTTAAACATTTTGAATTGTTTTAGAGGGTGTATCTCGTTCTCTTTTATCTGTTGAGCTCAAACTGGCACCCTTTTGACAGGTCAGTGTCTCCTTTCTTTTCCAGTTCTTAAATATTGCCATGTCATGCTGTAATCTTGCAATTAAGTTGCAGCATTTCCAACTGACTCGAGATGAACAAAGAGCTGTGTTTAATAAAACTAATCTTAACTTTGACAGTTGGCTGCAACTATTTTCTTGTTTCTCTCTACTGTCAAATATTAGTTGTAGCGACAATTACTTGTTTTGGGGAAATTATTAACTCAAATGGGGAATATTATTCATAAGATAATGAATATGTATTATCGCATACACAAATTTGATTATCCCAAATAGGGACGAGGCTAAACCTCACCGTATATGAATAATTAACACGATTGCTCGTAGTAATTATTACTATTGTCACGGTTGTGGTGTAGATGAAACCAGGCTGAGGCAAAAAGCTCCAAGTCAAACAGTTTACTTCAAGAAACTCTCACAGGTACAGATAGGCAGGAAGACGGGCAGGAACACTCACAAAAACACTGAAACATTAACACCATGTAACATAGACGAGAACCGACAAGGAATAGGAAGAAACAGAGGGCTTAAATAACACAAGCAAACAAAGGGACATAATTGGGGCACAGGTGACACAGATGAGGATAATTAACTAAACACAGGTGAATAAACTGAGGGACGATGAGGAGCGGGAAACCTGAACAGGACTAAACCAAAATACTTAACATGGGGACACACAAGACAGTCACACTGTTACAACTATAGGTAAGATCAGATCAATTATCAGGGTAAATTTTGATGTGATTTTAAATTTATCAAGCGATCTGTCCGTCCGGCGGACTGGAGGCGAGACTTAAATCCTTATCACAACTTACCGGCCTGTAAACAGCGATAATAACCATCCTGTGGCCACAAGGAATAATATTTTCGTGTAAGGCACTTTAAATATTTCAATAGTTAAATCAGGTAGAGCTTGTAGCTTAAATCAACATTTTCAGGGATTTCAAGTTGAGGTAACAATGAGACAGATTCAAATCAAAGGATTATGGAATTTAACAACACAAAAACGAAAGATTACATAGACTACTTAAATCACGTAGGAGTAAATATGCATAGCAAACCAACAATTACCAAAATAATTATACTACGGAGTATTGGAGAGAAAGTTAGAGAGAGAGAGAGAGAAAGTCTTCTCAGTACAGAACAGTTCAACAGTTAATTCAAAATGAGACCCAAAGTTTTGCTAGCGAGTTAAACTAGACAACTTCAAACAGCATTTCTTTTAGATTGTCCTTGCTTTGATATGGCCCCGTTTTGTGCAGCTGGTTTCGACAAGAAGCGTGGGCTGGGTGTCCGGCGTTTCTTTCGGGCTGAGGTAGATGTCGCGATAGCTCAACGGCAGCTCGTACGAAAGATGATAAACTTTAAATTAGTTTCGTTCGTGAGTACACTGAACGAAGGAAAACTATCAACTGAGGTAGATCAATAGAAAGAACTTAGAACAGAATTAGAAAACGACGAAGGACTCCGGATGGAGTTTGTAGTGGAAAGTGTGGACCTCTCTCTGGCGTAGAAAACGCCATGGCGCTCCGTGTTTTGAAGGAGCTAGAGGCACGCCTTTCTTACGTGCCTGATCCAATGGTTTGGGAGGAGGCGTGGCGACAAACTTCTTGGTTCGCGAAGTGCAGGCCCTCCAGGCAATGTACAGAGGAGACAGAACAGAGTCATAATACTCTTATAAACTGGTATTAACCCTCTGGGGTCTGAAAACGCGGCGGCGCGTTTTGCTCGATTTTTTTCACATAGCAGCAAAATAGACTTAAAATACTTCGTCATTTTTTGTCATACACACTTAAGAAATATGAAAAAATTAACTGTTAAATGTCTACTTTTTTATGGGTCCACTTCCAATCGAAAAAAAACATTGTACTTTTGTAAAATAAAGAAAATAAACAGGGTGTGCTTTCTGCCTCTCCGTCTCCGTGAACTTTTTTTCTTGAGCACGTCTCTAAACGTAAACAAAACTCAGCGAATACAAGTCACACAGGCATGAGCAATATATCTTTATAATCATTTTAGTGTGTACTTTTAAATGATCTAATTCAAAACTAAAACAAATATTCTCTGTTTATGTAATCTATATAAAAAGAGAGCGATGTCAGTCGTTCTCATTTCAGCTAATTATCTTTTAATGTGACCACGCCCACAGAGAGCGCGTTTTTTCTTTCTTTTTTTTCTTTTCTTATTTTGTACTTTGCACGGATTGTTTTTGGATTATTAATAAATTATCTATTTTTGCACCGCCAATCATCTTGTCATGCCATACCTTCCTAACTCCTCTCTAACCCTCGGACTACAGCACCTGACTTAGGACAGTCTTAAGAGTTGTCCTTTGTGACAGGATTATAAAGTTTTTACTGTAAAAACAGACTACTGCCACATTAAATAAGCTTTTGTTCGCCAATTTCTGCTCATATGTTACCCTTAAAATATGTATACTTTTTTTACAAAGAAAGATTACACTTGCAATATTGTTAAAATTGTAATCTTTTTTTGTTGTTGTTGTGTTGTTGTGCTATTTCCCTCTTGGCTCTCAATGAAGGCGGTCGCATTTTCTCTCCCTCTCCCTCCCCTTACCTCTCCTGCTTTGCTTCTCTCGTCTAGTCTACTGTACTTTGAGAGACTCTCTCCGCACTGCTCTCCAAACTAAAAAATTATGGATTTGATCAACTGGTCTCTCAACGCAATTGACACCATCTTCTCGACGAGAAGCTTGGGTTCGGGGGAACCTGACTGCCCTGCCGGGACGTTCGCAGCTGGCTACACGATGGACGCGTGGGAGAGGTGGCGGGTCGTGTGTCTAGCGGCTCTATCCGTGGAGGACATTGAAGATATCTACCTATTCGGAACCATGATAACAGGTTTTCTGCTGATTGGATCAGGCATTGCCCTGGTTTATTGAGGAATTAAGGAGACGGTGACAGCTGTCCAAAGCCCCACAAGGCTGCCCGTCATGATTGAAGCGGTGGGCAGAGCTGTCAGCATTCAGACTGGGACTATGAGCCAGAATATGGATAACATCTTGGAGAAGCTCTCAGCTCTGCAAAGGCAAATGGATCGTTTCAGAGACCAAAATGGACCAGGAGAATAGTCTGTGTAAATTGCAGCTACTCGCCTCAAGACCAAACAATCCCAATCTTATCTGTTTCGGCACCCCCAACCAGCACTGGCCTTGGCCAAGGCCGCTGTTGGAACAACAACTCTCCCGGAGAAGCAATGCAGTGAGCCGCTCTTGCGTTCCTTCCCCGACTCCCCAGACACCTGGGATTGTTGACTTTGTATGGACCTGATCAAGGTTGTCTCCATGGCAACTTGCTGTGTATCGCTATGACAATCTGCGGACTGAGGCATCTAGATTAGGGTGCCGGCTGAGCGACTCTCTCAAGGCCTACACACACATGAACTTACATATACACATATATGCATCCCCTTCACACCCCATCCCACGCCTTCGCCGCTTCGTACCCACAGTCTGGCAGGCGAGTCTGCGACCAGCGCCGAGAATTGCTGCAGGACCGGATGCTGCTTGCCTGGGCTGGACTAATTCCAATCCCCCCACCCCACACGTGTTGCAATGTCTTGTTCATGTAGATTGTATTGTTTATGTGCTAATGTTGCTGAGGTGTTTTTTTCCTGTTCCCAGACTGTACTCCTTACAGGAGCATAGTCTGGGGGTCGCTTTTTTCTCCTCACCTCTCCTCATGTCATGCTGTATTTTTCCCAAGATTGGCGCTGATTATAGCAGCCATGGTAGCATCTTGTTACCGAAGCACATTCCTTGTGTGTGAAAGCACTACTTGGCAATAAAGTGATTCTGATTCTGATTCTGATTAGTGACAAATTTGAGGAGAGGATACATATTCCAAAACTTTCTAAAAATACAGTATGAAAATTAACTGCACAATTACTAGAAATGTTTACCTTGGATATTATATAATTTGCATGCATACAAAATATGTGGATAAAGACAAATGTTTTTCAAATTGTTTCCAACTCTAACTTTGAACCAATTCTGTAGAATATATATATTCTTCAGAATTGGTTCAAAGTTAGAGTTGGAAACATCTTGAAAAACATTTGTCTTTTTCCACTGGGTACCACAAGAAAGTGCGAGGACAATATATATGTAATGTATATACATTTTGTCCTCGCATTCTTTGGTACCAAGTGACACACCTGTGTGAAAGGCTATGCGCTCATTATGCAAGGCCTTTGTCCACATAGGTGAGAATCACGCCCACTCGCATACTGCCTTTCAAAACAAAAAGTGTCTTAAAAAGTTTAAATCAATGTATTGTTTTCTGTAAATGATTAGGCAGGATGATTTTCAGATCATTTTGAAGCAAAAATTCTAGGCAACAACGCCCATTAGTCAAAAGTATTGTGGACACATGTTTAGTATGTGTTTTGTGGCCTTATTTCAGAAGCTTTAAGTTTTAGTTTTTTCAATAACCATGCATAAACAATATTCCTTCAAAAATACAAACATGTACATACATGTTGCTCACATATTATGGTAGCCCTGGTTGTGCTAAATAGAGTGCAATGACAACTTTGCCATTAATATATTTATAAGTAACTGAAAAAAACACAAATGTCAGGGCATGTCAAAACATCTCAAGGACCTCAAAAACCCCTTAGACCCCAGAGGGTTAATAAAATAATGGATCATGTTGCACTTTGGGTTAAGAATTCAATACCATTGGGTTTCTCTGATCACGATAATACCACACACGGTATTCCTGTGAGCTAGTAAGATAAAGATTCATGATTCTTCGTGATTAACGCATATTGGGGTTGATTACATACCATAAAGCCATAGAATGTAAAAAATATGGACAAAGCGTCTGTGACGTCACCCATAGACTTTCTGAATAACGGTTTTGAAGTCGTTTATGGGGGGTATGGGCGGCGCCATGTTTGAAAATCTTGGGAAAGCCTAACCCCCTTCTGGCCAATCCATATATGGGTAAAAGGGCGGGCTTTGTGTGAGACTGAGCCGGCCGGTGGACGCGCCTGTTCAGTCAAGCAGCCTCAGCTATCTGTAACATTACTATTGCGAGTGTACACACAAATATAAGTAAACACTTTGCAGATTGAATGATGTCCTGTAGGCCTATGAACCAAAATGACGGAGTATGTTTTTATGTTTCCACTGTTTGTTCGATCGCGCCCGGATTTCAGACCCCTCCATGATTTCTAAGTGGGAGAACTTGCAAAATAGCAGGGTGTTCAAATACTTATTTTCTTCACTGTATATACTATTCATACATATATATAAATTCTATAAATAAAAATACGTTAGCACAGAATACACTTTACTATTAGTCATACAATATATAACCCCATATAATATATAAGACATCCTCCTCTTCAGACATGTGGTCAACTGTTGCAGTCTTCCAGATAGCTGTCTCTTCCTCTGTCTGGAGAACGCCAGTCCTGCTGCTCAGCAGCTGCAAAATAGGAGGGAAAAAAGTAATTAAACCACTGAAAATATCAAATGGGTTGGGATGGGAGCCTCTCCCAGGCTGAGTTTTTTACTGAGATTTATATTTATTTATACTTACTCTTCTTTTTCTTTGTCTCATGCGTGCAATGATCCTGCTGTCCTCCATCTTGTCTTTGTTCTCATCTTGGGCCATCCTGTAACCCCTTCTAACAGTTTCAAAATACGTCTTGCAGGATGCTAGAGAGAGGGAGATAGTGAGGGGGGAGAATGTGTTTATTTATAACTAACAAATCTATACAGTTAAATAGTTGTAGCCTTGGGACATTATCTTGTGACTTACCTTTAACAACAGCAGGATCTACGTCCAGTACAGCCATGGAGACGCCATTAAAAAGATAGGTTGTGACCTCGAGGTTGTGGGGGGAGGATAGACTGTGCAGCAGTAATTTAAGAAGGTTGATTAAAAATATAATTTAGAAGAAAGGACTGTTATGAAACAATAGTTTTAAAGATATACCTTGTCCGTGGGTCCTATTTGTGTATGTTGTTTTCCCCATTGTGCAATCTCCGTACAGCTTCCTGTAAAAATCCAACATAGTATGAGGGCTCAATTCAAATACATTAATAAATAAAGCACACAAAGTTAAGCGGACACCGCCAAATGTTTGTGACGGTCTGAAAATAACTTACCGCAACAGAACTATTCCCAGCTCTCTTTAATTTCTTTGAAGCAGGCTCCATTTTTGCCTTTTTGAGCTCATTGATGTCAGCCTCCATCTTATCCAACCTCTTGTCCATCGTCTCCAGTTTTTCAAATATCCTCTTCTAACTTGCATTTACCATATACACCAGTCTGTTTTCATTCGGACTCAGAGTTTGAATAGCCACATTGTCCCGACGTAAAGGAGTAACATCTCTACTCTGCTCTCCGTAAAACTCCAGCGATCTTTTGCAAGCCATCTTCTCGTTGTAAATAGGATACAACGTACATTTGCTAACCTGTATATTTTAGTTACCCACCCATCCACAAACAAAATGTGTCGCCATTCAATAGGGGCAATCTTGAGCTGCCAGTCCCAAAACAAATTAGCATTTACAAAGCCAAGCCATCAACTAACAGCATGTGGTCAGACAAGTTCCTGTTTTCGGGCCTTTGCCGGCATTTACAGGTACGCATAACAAAGTTCCAAAGATCCCTGCCAAACAGCACATTTAGCGGGCGTATTCATTGTCTGAATTCACCCGTATTCACCCCTTTTGACGCAGTGCAGGTTTGTAACTGGGGTGCTGTGCAGTGCACAGAGACGGGGCAGATTGTGGAGTTTTTCCCGGTCTTTTCAGCGAAAGTTCTTTGTTTGGTGTATGCTTTGTGAGCCAAGTCAGACAATTGTTGGATCAACATAGTCTGTGGCTCGGCTAAAACCCCGAGATGCTGCGATAGGGTGGATGGAGATTCCGCAGGAACAAAGTTTTGAAATTCCAGTCCTCCTCTATGCCTGACTCATTGCGTGATCCGAAGTAGGCTTGTCGGAGGCGGCCGTAGTAAGCTTGTGGGATTTCCAGCCGGGCTTGTTTCAGATCCATTGCTGCCATGATACCTTGGTCTGATTCTGGATCGGAGAATTCGCGAATCAGAGCTTGCCGCAATTGCGGGTAGTCCCTCTTGACAATTTCTGATTGACGGTCTAGAAAACTTCGCACGTCCCGGCTCGAAGTGATCCTGAGAAGATACAACTTATCCCAAGTGGTGACGTTGGCCACAGTTTGTAGGTGAAAGTCAATGTCTTGTAAATAAGAGTGAACATCGTGACCTCCTGCTGGATTGGGAGTGAAGGTCGGGATGTTTCTAGCCAGCTTGTCCAGTTCTTAAGTGGCCGTGCGGTGACCGATGTCCCGACCCTCCGGGCTGTGGCCCCGCCCCTCTTCAGCTGGTGGGAGCTCGTGGCGGCTGGCTAGTGTGGTGTCGTGCCGTGGGCTTCCCTCCGCTCTGTCAGCTTTGGGGGTTTGGCTGCGAAGTACGGGCTCGCTGGTGAGGGGAAACGGAGTGATTGGTGTTTCCCCCTCCAGGTCGCCCTGCAGCTTGCAATCATGTTTGAGTTCTCGGTAGGCCACGTCAAGTTCATATTTTAGATCGTGTCTCTGTTGGGCAAGCTCGTTAATTTCAGCTCGGGCTGCTTGCAAATGTTTTTCACCGGCTTTGGCTTTGGCCTCTCGGTCTTTTAATTCACTCTCTGTAGATTCTTTGAATTGATGAGTATAACATCGGAATAGTGATTGAACATCTTTTTACACAATGTTCGTCTTGTTTGTGAGGTGTAATCCAGGAAGGAGCCCCAGGGGAGTTCTCCACGGGACCTCCAGTCAGAAGGGCGCCTTTTGGTCACGTCGACAAAAACAGGCATTCCTTTATTTACTCATTGGAGAAAATTTTCTCGTAGATTTACTTCACATAATCTGCAAAAGTCATTCACAGCCATGTTCACTCCGGTATTTCGCTCGATGGTTTCGTTTTCGCTTCATACTTGTGTTTACGGTGGAAGTTATGTGATTGGCTTACGGGTAACCAATGATTTTATACTTTAGACAAGCGCCTGTCTGTAAAATATTATAGGTTGTATTTTTAAACATAATGCACATTTTGGAAGTGAAATCTGAAAGGTGAAAATGGATTATTGCATTTTTAATATTGAAAATGTGTGTGAAACATGAAAAATGCAAGCTCTAAAAATACAATGCACTAAAATGCAAACACGGTTTTCAAGAAGTTTCAAATATGAAACAATATGAAAATACTTCCATATGTTTTGGAATCCAGGCAGGAAAAGAGCTAAACTTTCTGACATTTAAGGCAATTACAAATGTATTATATGTATGATTTGGCTATATATCACTTCTCATGGTATTTGGTGAAATAATTTTCCAAGGACCTGACTTTTTCAGATGGACCCCTGTTTCACATTCAGTTTGAAAAATTCTCTGAGCAGTGGCAATGCCACAAGGCCACATTTTCAAGGATGATTTGGTAGCTTGATGTGAGTGGACCGACTGGTCCTGGAACCACACTTGCCAGAGGTCAACCAAGACATGGTTTGCGGACTGTTTTTTCCTTAGCCTTTGCCCATGCAGCACACCTTAAGGCATAAATCTGTGCTGACCAAACACATCTCCTCTCAGCAGCAGGAGAACATTGTCTTTTATAATCATCACCAGCCACTGAGGAAGGACAACTTGAATCATTGTTTGCTTTATGGCTTACACAAAAACAGTGCAGATGTGCTGGGTACGAAGTTAACAAGTATATGTTTTAAGAATATTTTGCCAATGTTCTCATTGAGTTATGAAAAAAAAATCTGAATGTTCTCTAAACATTCAAAATGTCTAGTTTATTTAATGGTTTAAAAAAAATCTTACATATAACATTCCGATTTATCAATTTGCAAACATAATGGGATCTGTAGTTTGAATGTTCTCTTAATGTTCTGAAACAAGTAAAGTGTTAACACAAAAAAAATCGGAATGTTCTCTAAACAATCAAAATGTCTAGTTTATTTAATGGTTTAAAAGAAAATCTTACATATAACATTCCAATTTATCAATTTGCAAACATAATAGAATCTGTAGTTGTGAATGTTCTCTTAATGTTCTGAAACAAGTAAAGTATTAACACGCAACAAAAGTAAGCCGAACATCCAATTCATAAGAAAGTGTGTTAGAAACAAAATTCCAAAATGATGCATACATAACGTTCTTGGGCTAACCGTTTGAGTAAGTTTGTTCATAACTTTGAGAACCTTGCCAGAATGTTAGCCCAAGTTCTGAGAATGTTCCTTGTCTGCTGGGGTAGTACACATTGAAGCGTAGCTCAGTTTAATGAAGTTTCACTGTTGAAGAGCTCATTGTCTGTGGGTGGTATTAGGATTTCTTAATTGTCAATAGTTGGATCACTGAAACTCACTAAACTACTACAAAATTGTCATTTTGGTTTAAGCCGGCTTTGCATTGATCGACAGCTCAGCCTAATACCAAATGCTTGACAGCAAGTTGACACGTAGCTGGGGGATAGCCACTAATCAAAACTGAATATGCTGGGGGAAACAGACTCTTTTTATACAATAGCTCAATAAGAGAAATGTATTTATTCACTGAGGGGATATCCTGAGATGCAATTAAAGTGCAGAATCCATAGGGAGGTATGCTAACACACATATGTGTGTACTATCATCGAGCAGGGTGAGAACACAAAAGAAAGTACTGTTAACAACTTCCTGTCATACTCCAATGTAATCCATATGAGATTCAAACAGAAATTTAGCTGGAGACTGAATATTAAAAACTTCTAATGAATTTTACTGGTTTAGATGTGATGTACTGGTATAATATGTTGTAGCAAACTAGTTTTTGAAGAACACTAATGTTAATATTTATGTCTCTTACCAAGCAATTTGTTTGTACTTTTGTTCTTTCCTTTCTTTTTCCACCTTCACCTCCATTTAAACCCAATATCTCATTATGCACCAAACATTCACCAAGGCACCTAATCGGCACCCCTAAACATCTCCTGATCGACATTCAATAATAGTTATCCTCTAGTGCGTCTTCTAATCGACGTCAGCTGAGTTGGTCAACGTCTTGACCCCTATGAACACTATCGGGTAACACTTTATTTGAAGCGGTGTGCATAAGACTGACATGACACTGTCATAAACATGACATAACACCTGTCATGAACATGAAGGAGTCTTTATGAATGTTTATGACTGTTGTCATTAAGTGTCATTCGGTAAATTATGACACTTTTAATGCAAAATTGACATTGTTTAAAATGTCTTTGTTATGACAACTTGACATTAACAAAGACAAAAATGTCTTTGTTATGACAACTTGACATTAACAAAGACAAAAAATGTCTTTGTTATGACAACTTGACATTACCCAAGACAAAAATGTCTTGATTATGACAACTTGACATTAACAAAGACAGAAATGTCTTTGTTATGACAACTTGACATTAACCAAGAAATCATAACCTGTCAGCCTGTCACAAATATGTCATAACAGGTCTAATTATCAAACTTAAAGCATTTTACAGTGTAATAACCCTTAATGACATTAGTAGAGTCACGTGACAAATGTGTAAGGGAGGCAGCCCCTGTGTTAAAAACTGGTAGAATGTGGTCAGCAAAGAAATCTGTAGTAGAGGCAAAGGCTGACCTTCAAATTGGGGATATCGTGGGACAGGTACAGCATGGAAGGGCGGGTTTTGGGCTCAGTTTAGCTCCTCCTAAATGGCACAAGGCAGGCCCAGCTCAAAGGAGGAAGCTGGTAGTCAACGAGGTGCGAAAGCAGGAGGAGAGGATGAGGTGTATAAAGGCCATTTCCCAGGCCAAGCAGGGAGAGTGGATGAGATGGGAGAGTGTGGAACAATGCAAGATGGGCTGGCAAGACCTTTGGTCAATGGAAGAGAGTAGGATCAGTTTCCTTATTAGGTCAACATATGATTTTCTCCCATCACCGCAGAACCTAAACCTCTGGGTAGGAGAGGATCCCTCTTGTCCTTTGTGTTCATCACCTGCCACATTAAGGCACATTTTGATAGGATGTAAGGTGGCTCTTAGCCAAGGTCGGTTTACTTGGCGCCATGACCAAGTACTGCGATGTTTGGCTTTAGCATTGGAAGGCAAGCGTAGTATGACCAATAAGTTGCCGCCTGTTCTAGCAAAACATTACACGCAGAAGACAATATTCCTCCGCCCAGGCGAGCAACCACCAAGAAAAGGTGTTAACACCAATTCTCGCTCAGGACAACTGGAAGCTGCTAGGGACTGGAAGATGCTGGCTGATCTTGATCAACGGCTTATTTTTCCACCTGGGATTGCCACCACTAACCTACGACCAGACATTGTTTTGTGGTCTGGATCAGCACGCATTGTTCAACTGATAGAGTTGACAGTGCCATGGGAGGATGCTGTAGATGAGGCATATGAGAGGAAGAAGCTGCGGTATGCTCATTTGGCCACTGAAGCAGAACAGCGAGGATGGAGAGTCCAGGTTTATCCAGTGGAAGTGGGTTGTCGAGGTTTTGTGGCACACTCTACAACCCGGTTCCTCAGAGACGTCGGTTTCAGCGGCCAAGAGTTGCGTCGCACAGTAAAGAACTTATCTGAAGCAGCAGAAAGGAGCAGCAACTGGCTGTGGTTGAGACGGAAAGATTCTAGCTGGCTGTGTACAGGCCGCCACGCTACGGTTTCGTAGAATTCTTGAAAAACTTGAAGAGTCTGTTGGTTTATTTGTATAGGTTGAATAGTATAGGTTGTATAGTATACTATACAATTTGTATAGGTTGTATAGTGTACTATGCAATTTGTATAGGTTGTATAGTATAGAATGACGGGTGGTTGGGCAGATATTGTGTTTTGCGGTAGGTGGTATGCCATACGGAACCGTTGCCACTGTAACTGCTTTAACGCACCAGTGGGGCTCGACAGCCTTAGTCAAACGGGTTGGCGCGTATGGTTGGGTTGCGGAGAGATTGTGAGATTGTGGTTAGGTCTCAGCAGCAGGAGGGATGTAGAGGTCAGTAAGCTGGGCTGAGTTGAGTGGGGGATGGAGGGGGGTGACTCTGGGACGCCAGAGTCACTGTCGAGCCCTCTTGAGGTGTCGTGGGCTAGTCGACGAAACACTGAGGACGGAAGGTGCCCACTTGAAGACCCTAGAGATGTCCCCTACTCGGCTTAATCCAGACGGTTGTCGTGCTGGTCCACTAGGGAGACCACACTGTAGTTGCAGCCGTCGTGTGTGCTGACGCGCCAAGTACACTGCAGCCGTTAACGCTGGACAGAAGGGGAGTCACACCCTCATATGGAAAGAAGCGTAAATGGATGGAGAAGCATAGTTTACTGTAAAGCTACGTCTTAGTGTTGCTTATCTTGGCGAAAGCCGAGTACAAATCAGCATGAAGTTTTAACATCTACTCTCGTGTAATGGATATCATAATGACATCTTTATAACTAGTACAATGTGTTCCACTTTACTTGAGGACAAGTAAAATATTCATGACACAGTTATAATGGTGTCATGACGGCCAAAGTTGTGACAGGTTGACAGGTTATGATTTCTTGGTTAATGTCAAGTTGTCATAACAAAGACATTTCTGTCTTTGTTAATGTCAAGTTGTCATAAGACATTTTTGTCTTGGGTAATTTCAAGTTGTCATAACAAAGACATTTTAAACAATGTCAACTTTGCATTAAAAGTGTCATAATTTACAGAATGACACTTTCATAAAGACTCCTTCATGTTCATGACAGGTGTTATGTCATGTTTATGACAGTGTCATGTCAGTCTTATGCACACCCCTTCAAATAAAGTGTTACCCACTATCGCTGCGCAGCAGTAACCAGACAGACTTCGGACAATTCCTTATAATATGCTTTAATCACAGCCGGAGGACCTCAGACTAATTTCATAGAGAAGCCCACCAGCAAAAAGAATACAACAGTTTTTTTACAGAATAGGAGCATGGCAAAGGTGACATGATTCATTACATAATTTTTCTACAATATGATTCATATATTTCAACAAAACCTTCTTTTATAGGTAAAAGCAAATCTGGATTTCTTGATTACTTTAAAATCATGAGTTTATGAATTAAAATTTAATTTCCCCTTTTGTTATATTCAGACACGATTAAGACACACACACCGACTTTGGCCAAAAGTGTCGGGGACATTTAGGTTTTAAAAGCACATAATTATTAATTATTGTTTGTTGTGTTTTCATATTCATGAGATTATAAGTTAGATGTAGCTTTTTTGGGTTTGCATCGAATGTTCTTCGACATTTATACATAATAAATTTGTTTATGAAGATTGATCTATTAAAAGCAGTTATTTTGAGTTAGACGCCAAATGTTCTCCTCCTATTCAAATTTGACATTGAGGGGGTGCATACAACATATTTGCCCACCGGCAGCTGCAGTTGCCCCACATTCAAATACGATTTTCAAGAAAAAAAAAAAAACTTATGGAAAATAAATTTAGAACATGATCACCTATTAACACGATAGCGTTAAACCATGGGTTTCA
Organism: Semotilus atromaculatus; assembly: GCA_031834385.1. Lineage (NCBI taxonomy): Eukaryota > Metazoa > Chordata > Actinopteri > Cypriniformes > Leuciscidae > Semotilus > Semotilus atromaculatus. The sequence goes on from JAULUF010000001.1 coordinate 28,394,560, forward strand.
TACATATATAACCAATGGGTTAACATCCTATCTTCAAGAATCAATTGATGGACATGGTGTCATGGAACAGAAGATAGCAATCATGTAAAGTCTGAACAGAGTTTATTGAAAGACACACAGGCTATTAGCAGGTGAGTCTCTGGATTTCAGATAGCACTGGTGATACTGGCATAGGAATGAAAGTCTTATCTTTTGCAGCAGGTAATGGAGAGAAGTGGCTGGAGGACTGGCAGGCAATGACACATAGAAGACAGTTCAATACACATATGTGTTTTCCACAAGTTGTCAAGTAAGAGTTTAGTGTCAAACAACAAGACCAGACCAATATGTGTGTTTGGTGCTGGCTTTTATGGAGAAACTGATGAGGCTGATGGCAGACAGGTATGGTGATTGTTGAGTGTGAACAGGTGGTAGCCAGAGAGGATAGTGAGAAATTATTATTAGTAATTTGTGTCCAAATGTAAAATGTGAAGGCTACATCTTTCGAAGGCCGCGGACTTCTAAGGATGTAGCCTATGCGTCCTTCGAAGGACGCACCATGTAGCCTTTGTAGAATTTCCTAATTGTGCAACCAGGTGTTCCCGATTACCAGTCCATCCTAATAATTAATTTAATATAATTGAGTAAACAGCTATGGAGCCATAATTGTCTATTGTCTTTTTTGTTTTAGATTTTACTGGAGGACATGGTGAGGATGTTTCAGCCCCTGCGCTGTCTGGTAATTTTCGGTTTAGCCAAGACCATGGCCATGTAAATTAGGCTGGTTTGCTACGTCCTGAATTGCCGGATTACACTTTAAACTGTTCAAGTATTGGGTGTTAACTTGAGTAAATAATGTAATGAAATATGAAAAGAAAACATACATAGGCACACACACACACACACACACACACATATATATATATACACTCACCGGCCACTTTATTAGGTACACCTGTCCAACTGCTCGTTAACACTTAATTTCTAAGCAGCCAATCACATGGCGGCAACTCAGTGCATTTAGGCATGTAGACATGGTCAAGACAATCTCCTGCAGTTCAAACCGAGCATCAGTATGGGGAAGAAAGATGATTTGAGTGATTTTGAACGTGGCATGATTGTTGGTGCCAGAAGGGCTGGTCTGAGTATTTCAGAAACTGCTAATCTACTGGGATTTTCACGCACAACCATCTCTAGGGTTTACAGAGAATGGTCCGAAAAAGAAAAAACATCCAGTGAGCGGCAGTTCTGTGGGCGGAAATGCCTTGTTGATGCCAGAGGTCAGAGGAGAATGGCCAGACTGGTTCGAGCTGATAGAAGGGCAACAGTGACTCAAATAACCACCCGTTACAACCAAGGTGGGCAGAAGAGCATCTCTGAACGCACAGTACGTCGAACTTTGAGGCAGATGGGCTACAGCAGCAGAAGACCACACCGGGTGCCACTCCTTTCAGCTAAGAACAGGAAACTGAGGCTACAATTTGCACAAGCTCATCGAAATTGGACAATAGAAGATTGGAAAAACGTTGCCTGGTCTGATGAGTCTCGATTTCTGCTGCGACATTCGGATGGTAGGGTCAGAATTTGGCGTCTACAACATGAAAGCATGGATCCATCCTGCCTTGTATCAACGGTTCAGGCTGGTGGTGGTGGTGTCATGGTGTGGGGAATATTTTCTTGGCACTCTTTGGGCCCCTTGGTACCAATTGAGCATCGTTGCAACGCCACAGCCTACCTGAGTATTGTTGCTGACCATGTCCATCCCTTTATGACCACAATTTACCCAACTTCTGATGGCTACTTTCAGCAGGATAATGCGCCATGTCATAAAGCTGGAATCATCTCAGACTGGTTTCTTGAACATGACAATGAGTTCGCTGTACTCAAATGGCCTCCACAGTCACCAGATCTCAATCCAATAGAGCATCTTTGGGATGTGGTGGAACGGGAGATTCGCATCATGGATGTGCAGCCGACAAATCTGCGGCAACTGTGTGATGCCATCATGTCAATATGGACCAAACTCCCTGAAGAATGCTTCCAGCACCTTGTTGAATCTATGCCACGAAGAATTGAGGCAGTTCTGAAGGCAAAAGGGGGTCCAACCCGTTACTAGCATGGGGTACCTAATAAAGTGGCCGGTGAGTGTATATGTGTGTTGTGGAGCAAAAAAAGTGTTGCACAATGTATTTTTTATATATATGCATGATCACGTTTAATTGCTGTGTTTCTTTTCTGTGAGTTGTTGTGTTTCTGCGGTGTTGATTGCTGTGTTTTTGCAAGCAGTATTCCCATAGCCGGACCTCTATTGTTGATAATTAAATGAACTAATAAGTGATGGATTTTGGGGTGGAGCGGTAAATATGTTCCCCTATAAGAACTTAAGTGAGACTGGTTGGTGGCAGTATCATGCATCTGTAACTGGGAGTCAACACAGTGAGAGCGAGAAGAAACCACGTTTGTGTCTGCATCTGAGAGGAAGGTTTCCTTGCGTTGAGACGGCTTATGGCTATGCGAGGTTGCAGCACACTGTAGATGAGTAACCACAAAGTCGGCAATTCGCGGAGGATTGTCGGAGTAGCAGTGTGTGAGATGGACTGATGACCGGCTGCGAGAGACTACTGTGAGTGCTGGGGAGATGAGTGGAAAAGACAACTGACGTGGTTCTTCTGCCGTGAACACATTGGACTGGATAGCAGGGTTGCTGTTCAGTCATGCTGTGAGTACGTTCTTGATTCCTATCTTGCGGTGTGCCTATCAAATCCAGTTATCGCCTTGTAACGGACAAACACAAGCCTGCTTTGCATAATTTTACTCGAGTGACTTTATGATCGGCCAATCTCTTTTAAGGAGGTTTTAGTTGATTAAATAAACTTATAAATATATTCAATTTGGTTACCGGGTTATCGGATCATAATTTGACACTAGGAGTTAGGAAACTGTCAAAAACACGTTTTAAATGATGTTTTATAAACAAAGTTCGGGAGGAGCACGTCCAAATAACTGATCCAATTATCACATAATTCGAGCCAGCTGTCGACAATCAGTAATCAACATGTCTATCCAATCAGCTTGAGTTGGAGACCTGTATATATACACTCATTTGACTCACCAATGTTTCTCTTAAGTTTTTCAGCATCCCTCCACCACCCCGTCTCCTCACACTCACCTGGTTACTTCTTAACCAGCAATACGGGGGGAGTATTCTGGGTTCGGGCCGAATACCGAGCCCGGAGCCCTCTCCTCGGACAGCACGCCAAATACGCATTTATTTTATCTGACTTATTTGTAAGTGTGAACTCGTGAATTGTGGTGTAAATAAGCCTAGTCACCTCAGAATACCTAAGGGACAACAAAATGACTTTGAAAATGCAATTAAAGGAATAGAATGGAATAATCTACTTTCTTACTCTGATGTCGACTCTGACTGTCAGATTTTTCTCTCTACAATTCAACGTACAATGAATAATTTCTTAAGGAGAACTAAAACCGACAGCAGAAATTTTTTTTATTTTCCATGGTTAAGTAGTGACATGCACAACCTGATGAAAGAACGAGATTCAGCATTGAAAGCAGCCTTAAAATCAAAATTAGTAACTGATAGACTAAAGTTTGTAGGACTACGAAATAAGGTAACAAAGGAGATTAGGAAAGCAAAAGCAAATTTTTATCTTAAAATGGTGGTGATGTCATCAGCCACTATAGGGTTAATTCCCAAATATGGTGTGCCGCGAATATATAAAACAGCTGCGACGGACATCTAGCCAAGCGTTCTATTCACAGGTTCGGGAAGTGACGTCATTCTCGGGGCGCCGGTTTAGGTTCAGGAGGTAAGAGCTTGTGCTGGCAAGTGTATCTTGAATGTTTGGGTCAGGAAGGATAATTTTGGGACTCAATTGACTTGCAGTGTGGCTGAGGAGGATGAGGATACGTGGAATGAATGTTCATCATAGCGAGCCTGTTATTTAACACGCCATCGAGTGCGCAGTTTAAGTTACCCAACGCAGGTATGTAATGCGGGTTCTTTATGCCGAAGTTAAACAAGATGATTGCCTCTTAAAACTAATGCAAGCTATTTAACGCAGTGGCACAGGGCGTGGAGGTGTTGCAGCAGGCTTGGCACCCTTCTGGAGGCTAGGAGGACGCTGACGGCTCGCGCTACTTATTGTAGCTTTCGTCTGCGTGTGACACCGACAACTCCGGACGGACTGGAGGGTGTCTCACTTATCGGTCGCCGTCCGCCTTTTGTCCGAACTGGATTTTCTTGTGAGCTTGTATGTGCATTCTAATTCGACAGCGCGGGTCTCTATCTGGAAGAGGACGACGCTCAAGTGGATCAGAACACGCGTTAGCGTGCAGCCTGCCAGGATATCTCTAAATTGGTCAGTGACAGTGTGTGGGCCTCGACTGACGGACTGAGGAACGTGGGGGGGGGGGGTAATCTTGCGGGACGAAGGTCTATATGTGTTGATACTCGTATTTTATTGTGAGTGGTTGGTTTAATTTGGGGTTTGTATTGTTTGTTCTTTTGTTTTGTTTATTTTCCTGGTTGTGATTTTTTTTTGTTCATTTTGTTGTCAAAAGAGGAGGGGAATGATCCACCATCACCCCTTATTGTGCTGATTACAGTCCATTAGCACCAGGTTGCTGGTGTCGCTATTGAAAGACGGCCCTTTTTGGCCGTATGTGACCCACCCACTTCATAGACCGAGTTCATGTGGAAAGTATATACGTGTCTTTTGTTTATTGTTGTTGTATTGATCGTTCTTGTCTTTTCCCTTCAGAATCTGGGGGGATCTGTGGTTCCTGAAGTCTTCTGGGTGTGGTGGTGGTTTGACTGACAGCTTGCAGTGTTCACAGCGGGTGGAGTGTTGTGAGAGAGCACGAGTGATTGCTGTGTCCATCTGATGAGCAAGACAAATTCCACAGGTTCTGAAGTGGTAGGGGTGTCTCCTGTGTGTGTGTGTGTGTGTGTGTATGTGTGAGCGCGCGAGTATGTGGAGTCCGATTTATACGATGTTAGGATTTATTACCAGAGATTGTGTTGTATTTTATTAAATGGTGCTTCTGAATAAACTGTTTTATACCATTCTCATTGTCTGTTATCTGACGCAGCCACAACGTATCTGTGTGCTTTATATCTGAATTACTGGTGGGTTCCCGGACCGTTCCGGGTGGCGTAGTCGGACTTAACTTCAAATTCCAAACTGCCACACTAATATGGGAGAACATAAAGAGGCTGACAGGAAAACATCATAGTGGTAATAAACAGCGCCTCGAAATCTATATAAATAATAGTATTACCCAGGACGAAGCACAAATAGTATCAGCTTTTAATTCATACTTTGTAGAATCAGTATCATCACTGATACATAATAAATCTATCAATCCATTAACTGTGATGCCTGTAAATTACGATAAACCTGTATTTGAGATTCATGAAATATCCAAAGCTAAAGTGAGAATGATAATAAGTTCCCTAAAAAATTCCAAAGCTAAAGATGTGTATGGACTGGACACAATGTTCTTGAAAGTGTTTAATGAATGTTTGTCTAGTCCATTAACACATATTATTAATAAATCCATTAATTAAGGAATTTATCTCAAAGCGTGGAAGACAGCTATAATAACACTGATCCACAAAACAGGTGATACTTCAAAGGTCTGTAACTACAGACCAATTAGTATATTACCTATTGTGTCAAAGGTAATTGAGAGATATGTTGTAGAACAACTCATTAGCCACCTCAGTAACAGCCCATTTACATTGCATCCTATGCAGTTTGGTTTTAGATCGAATCACTCAACGGAAACTGCAAACTGCTTTTTTCTGGAGAATGTGAAATCAAAGTTAGACAAAGGAGGAGTTGTTGGGGCTATATTCTTAGACCTAAAAAAGCGTTTGACACTGTGGATCATGGTGTCCTATTAAAAAAACTGTCAATGTTTAATGTCTCCCCTAATGTAATAAAATGGTTGCAGTCCTATCTGGAACACAGAGAGCAAAGGGTTAGGATAAATGATGCGGTATCATCGGCCATTAGTTGTAATATTGGTGTACCTCAGGGATCAATTTTGGGGCCCCTGTTGTTTAGCCTGTACATAAATGATCTCCCGACTGTATGCAATGAGTCTGAGATTCAAATGTATGCAGACGACACTGTCATTTATGTACATGCGCAGAACAAGCAGCAAGCAGCATATAAGCTCACGGCAGTGATGGACCATGTTATGCAATGGCTTAGTGATTCCTGTCTTTATTTAAATATAAAGAAAACTGCATGTATGTTCTGGTCAACAGATAATTCTGTAGCAAATATTTATATTGCAGGGGAACAACTGTCAATGGTATCTGATTTCAAATATTTAGGTATAATAATTTATTCTAATCTAACATTTAAAATAGAGACGTTGTTTCATATGGGCAGTTTAAGATTAAATTAAAATCATGGCTAAAAGACAATCAAGTGTGTACACATATTCTGTAGTTTTTTTAAATCATTTTAATCATGTTTTGATTTGTTGTCCTTGTTTAATGTATTTTATGAACTTTTATGAAATGTGTTTTAATGTATGTATAAGTATTGTTGATTGTCTGAATGTATTTTATCGGTTATAACATCTGCCCAGTGACTACGGTTGAAAATTAGCCAAGATGGCTAAACTGGCACAATTACGTAAGCGTTTATTAATGTGCACGGTCCCTGTAACTTTAAACTAAAAAAAAATAAAATAAATTGTAGATGTGAAGTAACCTACTGTGAGTTGGACATCGTATGCTGGCAGTCTTTCCCTTTTTCTGTGTTCCAGCTTCGGGCTGATACTGGTCTCTGTGGGACTTGAGCATAAATGGACGTCAGCTTTAATACAGATGCCTAGCAGAGACAAAGTGAATGTTGACGGTCCCCTGAGCTGAAGATCTGGACATTGGACTTGTTGCCTGTTTTCAGTTTTCTTGATTCTGAAACTGATTCAGTTTTCTTGCCCACAAATTTTATACAAATAAAATAGTTTTCTCGACGGGACAGCAGGTACGTAACCAGTACGGTTGACTCTTCCCAGTCTCTCAGGTGCCAAAGGCTTACGGCTGTGAAGGGGGCGTCGACTGGACAGAAAAAATAAAGTAAATGTGATCTCTCATTTACCGCTATAGAAGTTTACCATGTATGACAGCTTCCGCTTTTGAAAAACCCATAAATGTGAAGAGTCTATATTCAGACCTAGTCCGGTGAAGTGCCTTATCACACATTCTCTCTTAGTTAGACTCATCACACAAATTTATTCTTATGCTAAGCTTAAACCATTAGTTGGTCTACATCTTCTGGGTGTGATGATGATCTTGTTCGCCCCTTGGACATTCCATCTTCACCAGGGTGACTCTTTGGAGTCGTTGGAATGGGCTTTCCCTCGTTGTTGAGGGAGGTACGTTACTATCACACTCCCTTGATCCCTCACTTTATGCTGTGTGGGGTTGTTGAGGCTGGATGGTGTAGTTTAAGGTCAGAGGCTTAGACCCAGGGGCACGTTCAAGATCACAACGGTGCGCAACGTTTTGCTACAGTTTCCGGGTTGAACGTCATGTATGCAACGGGGTTTGAAATGCGGGTTACACTTTATTTCGATAGTCACTTTAGACGTTCTACTAATTATAAGTAACGTTTCAACTACATGTCATCTAACTCTCATTAGAGTATTAGTATATTATAGTAGACTGTCAGTAGACTGGTAGGTTATGGTTAGGTGTTAGGGTTCGGGTTAACTCTTGCGTCATCACAACAGTACGTTCAACGCGTCACCGTTTCTGTTTAAAAAACGTTCTGCAACGTTTTGTCGGCGCTGAACGCAGCCCAGGTGTCACACTCTCCAACCATTTTGCTGATCTTTGCCACTAGTCCTTATTGGTGGAGTAAACCATTTCCTGGCTGCTTTTGTCACCGGGTGAACAAACCAGGAACCAAAAAAAATTGTTGACTCGTTTCCAGGGGGAAGAAATGCCGGTGTAACACCGGGCCGGCTCTGGGTTTACACATCATGGCCGCCGGCCATAACGAGCGCCAGCTGAAGCCAGTGAGTAGCGCTTCATTGAACCACATGCCCGGGAAAAAGGAGTATAAAGAGAGGGGCTTGAAGCACAGTAAGGAAAAAAAAATGTTCTGGCGGTAGGAAAGCTCCACACGAGTGCTCAAGTGGATTGTAGCAGCGACAGTTAGTGATGGCAAAATGAGGCTTCCTGAACCACTGAGACCTCGCAGCCCTTTGCTTCACCCAAAGGTTCATTACTCGAAGCTTCATTCAGCATTGCTCACTAGTGACACCTAGCTACTGTGCAAAGAAATAGCAGACAAATTAATTAATTCTGAACCAATAACATGAGCATTAAGTCCGTACCGTACCCACACACACACGCCCATTCTGTTTTGTTTATTTATTTATTTATTGATGTTTTTATCCCTGTTAATGTCTGTAACCTTTCATTTGCAATAACAAAAAGACCTGAGCAGACATTTGTCCATTGCCTGGGTATAAAATAAAATATGTTTCTTTCTCTGTCTGAATTTACTTGTGCAGAGACAACTGTCACACACACAGTTCATTAATTATTCATAAATTGCTTGGATAGTGACAGTATGAACAACAAAAGTGACACTGTGTTGAATGCAGTGCTTATGGTGGAGGGAGTATAATAAAGTAAACTGCACAGAATAGGGGTGGGAAAAGTGAAGAGATTGGGGATATAGAGGAGCAAACTGCAACACTGAGGTTTGGGTGGGTGAAGGAAGGATTACAATAGATTTTTATTGAGAAACAGAATTTTGGGGTTGGGGTTCAGACGATTCTTCTTGGAAAAAAACTCTCCAGCCTTGGAAAATATCCTTACACAAGGAACAGAGGATGCAGGGGAGCCAGTGCCAGCTGGTATACATGAGGATACTGACACTTCTGTTGGGCAGGAGAGGATTTCCTCTGTCTAACTCGCTCCATTACCAGGAAAAAGGAAAAGTTACACAAATCAAACAAATCCAAAAGGGCAATCCGAATAAAAAAGCAGTTCAGTCCAGATCCAAACATCCAAAGCAATCCAAATAATCTAATTAATATAACAAGACTATAATATAACTAATAATTAAAAATAACAATATACAAACTATTCTAACCTGATATAATGTAATAATATACAGCCCTAACAACACATATGACACAATAACGACAATGAGAGTTCTCTAAAACTCTGACTCCCTGACACTACTACATCTGCTTCTACTGACAACACCCACAAGGTGGCGCGAGTTTCGCCGACACTCAGACCGAACCGATGACGTATTCACACAAACCGAGGCCTCGTTTGTCATTAGTCACGTGATTTTCACGTTAACAACACAAGCCTCGAATTGCGGCTTCATCTGGCACGCCCATTTTTTCTCGACACAAGCTCCGACGCCTCGCTTCAAATGTCACATCACTAGTGACAGTGAACGGCGGCAAGTGCAGAAAGCTGAGGTTTAAGGCCTGGTCGGTGTTCCATGTTGAGTCCCCCGAGGCATGCTCATTAAGTGAGTCTTTTAAGAAACCACGAACAGCAGCGCAACGAAGTAAGTGAGAAAAACTTCACAGAGGAAGAAGGAGAGTGACTGGCAGAAAAGAGAGTGGAAACCCGCTGCAGGATTCATATGATTCACAGAGGAACAGTTAAGTGCACCCTTTTATGATTCACCTTTTGGAGAAAACCCCATATAAAGATTGCCATCACCAGCGTATGACTAACCTGTGTTTGTGGGCAGTGTGTGTTATCCTGTTGACAGTAACAGTAACGGCTGGGAAGATCGCTGAATCCACGTTCATTTTCTGAGACTACTATTCTTTGGTTCATCCATCCTATGAAGAAAAGAGAAACGAGTTGAGTAATTGCTGTGAAGATAGAGTGAGTTTGCAGTGTCTGAAAGAGTGAAATAAACACGTGTGGAGATTTACAAGAGTGATTTATGCACGAGTGTGGTGAGATCAAACAACTGTGTTTTCTCTGAGTCTCTGATGGATGAAATTGACCCATAACTTTGAAGATTCTTTCAAATTGATCTGTCCCCTCAGCTGTGTCCAGGTCTCTGGGATTGTGTGCATGGTGCAGAGGAGAACAGCTCAACGCACCTTTATTGCCACCGTCCACAAGCACTGTATCCCACACCAAAGAAGGTTCAGTCTCACTATTTCTTCCAACGACGCCGTTCTATCACACACAGAACGAGAGTGAAGGCTGGTAAAGTACCCCGTTTCTGTCTCCCCTACCACTGTCTGTCCCACGAGCCTATTCAACGAGTCTGACGACGAGAGAAGCCACCGTCTGTTCCACGAGCCTATTCAACGAGTCTGACATCGAGAGAAGCCACCGTCTGTTCCTCGAGCCTATTCAACGAGTCTGACGACGAGAGAAGCCACCGTCTGTTCCACGAGCCTATTCAACGAGTCTGACAACGAGAGAAGCCACCGTCTGTTCCACGAGCCTATTCAACGAGTCTGACGACGAGAAAAGTCACTGTCTGTTCCACGAGCCTATTCAATGTGTATGTGACTGTGATAATTATCTGAGGTGCGTTTCCCGAAAGCATCGTCAGCCAACTATGGTCGCAAGTTCCGTTGTTATCAGCATAGTTCAACGAGTAGGTCTTTACCGAAACCATCGTAGCCCCACATCATCACATACCCTTCACCATACCTAGAGATTGGCATGGGGTAATTTCCATAAGATCATCTCTCAATGCAAATCAAACCAGCTATTAGGATAACTGAAATAAAACCATGCCAATCTCTAGGTATTGTGAAGGGTATGTGATGATGTGGGGCCATTTTAATTCCAAAGGCCAAGGGAACTTTATCAGGATGCATAGTATCTTGGATCCATGAAATAACTGGCCTTTAAAAATAAAAATCTGCCTGCCTCTATGGGAATTTAAGGTTGGATTTGTCCTCATTTTTTTAAATTAAGCCATTAATAATTTCCTAAAGATAATTTATTCCTCTTTTTTTTTTAGTCAACTTCATCATAGGTGTGTTCACTTATGCTAAGCAATCTATAAGCAAATGATCTGCCTGAGACAAAGGATCATAAAACATTCCCTCCGAAGGCTTAAGTACGATTGGCTCACTGACCCCTTGGAGGAGAGGCCATGATCAGAGGTTAAAAAGCCCCCGCACAGATCCTACAATCTCTTCTCTCTCTCTTGGCCCTTCTCTGTATCTTTGGGTTGCTGTCCTGTGAGGCCTCTCCAGGCCCCAGGGCAGCGGGCCTTGACTCACAACTGCCATGTGCTCATTCAGGAGAGAGAGGACTCTCTCAACCACAGCAGAGCCAAGGACAACATTGCGAGTTCGTCACAATTTCCTAATTCAATGCAGAAAAAGTCAATCACAACTCCAACCACATCGACTCACAGGACCAATGAGATGATCTTCAAAGAGCACTGACTTTGCCCAAAGTGTTGGGGACATTTAAGTTTCAAAATCACATGATTGTTAATCCTGCAAGAAAAATAAATGTTAGTTATGATTAATTAAAAAATCTTTCACAGCTTCCATAATGAACCAATCGTCACATCGAAGCATTAAAATATCAATTTAGCAGAACAAACAAAAATGAAAAACAATATCTCAGGTAAATTATCCTACTTTAAAATGTTGATGACTGTACAGTTATTTATTTCATGGCCATTTTCACTAATAAGCTTCTTCTTTCATTAAATCAAAAGACATCTAATTTCATAATAACGTTTAGAGGTGAAATCTTGTCCATCCATTCATTTTCAAATTAATATGGATTGCACATTTTTTTATGAGCAAAACATTTTCCAGATTTTGAGGTGGCAGAGGTATTTTATCAAATTGTCTCCACGGAAGAAATAAAGATGGAACAACTCATTTCTGCCACTGGAAGGTTTTCATAAAACATAAATCTCCAGATATGATGCTGCAGTAATATCACCATCGGCTGTCAAATGCGATGACTGAGTTTAAACTTCCCCAAAGTGTGTGATGCAACACCATGCCATGGATTTGTTTTGAACAGACTTCCCCACCTATCGTTCTCTGTCTTGCCTAGCAGGCAACTTGACATGAATAATATTTTAGCACTTGCTTCCTTTTCCCTTTAGGTGAGTTGAAGTGAATTTCAGGTGCCAATTTCACACTAGGTCAAAACTGAGCCAGCCCATCTTATGCCTTATTTAATAGACTAGAATGGTTGGAAATTGACTTAGATTGATGGGTCTCATAAAATAGAAAATCGTGTCATTTAAATCCCACCAGGGGGAAATTCTACAGTTTTTAACTCTACACAGTAACACCGTATGATGCTTTAGTTATTCAGTTGCTGTTTGTTCATATAATCTACAGTAAATGGTAGAAAAGGAAATAGTTTTCTAATTAAATTTCTAATTAAATTGTTTAATTATATCAACAATATCCAATCATTTATCTAATTATTTCACCAGATTACACTTAAAATCTTCGTCTCATTTATCTTTCTAAAGAAAGTGCTTTATAACTTTTCTCCCCTTTCTTTACTTGCAATCCCTGTTTCTTGTCTCTCCTTTTACTTAGGGTTTCTATCTGACTGCACGCTATACCTGAATTGGTATAATTGGAATGAAGGTGTAAATGCAATCCGACTAAAAAAAAACTATCTGGATACAAAATGCGTTAATGTCAGGCGTAAAGTCAGCCTTTTCAAAAGGTGTAAAGGTAATTTTGCCAAACGGACTGCTGAATAAGTTATGCCTTATTATTATTATTCTGTTATTTCATTCATTTACATCTACCACTGTGTGAATCATGAAAATATAACATACAATCTAAATATTTTCTACTGTCTTTGTGATTTTAGTCAGAATAAAATGGATGCAATGGACCATTATAATACTGTAGTTGCACATTCTTCAACAACAGTATACAAAATGCTCAAACTAAATTATAAATGTAAATTTGATTAATACCATCTTAAGCCATGATTCTTTAAATTATGACAGTGCAATGTTGTACATATGTGTGCATTACTTTTTGGGACTTTAGCTTATTCACCGTATCCTCCAGAGTTAGATAAGTCCATACATACCATTTTCATCTTCTTACACGGAGATTAAGTATTAACTTTAGCTGGACAGGAATTACATTTCAATATCATTCTGTGGCAGACTATTTAAATAAAGTTTTATTTCAAGAATTTCATTAGATAGGACTTTTCTTCATTATGACTTGAGTTTACACCTCCAAAAATATTAAAACTAATTTTAAATTAAGAAATGAAAACATGCATCATAGATATGGTGTATTTAACCACTATATCTAGAAATTGCATTTTAAATATATATTTGAATAAATGAATAGATCCAGACATCGTTTGACATCGTCACATCGTGACCCAACCACCTAAAACCCAATCAAAATACACAATAATGCACAATAATGCCCTAACAATGACCCAGAAATCAGTAGTAATTGCAGAGCAATGCCCTGACAATAACCAACCACTCACATCACCTTGACAAATGTAAAAAATCTACTGTATAATGTATAATAATGAAGTGTGTAATAAAGATGACACTACCTGTTCTGGATGATATTGTTGTGTTTGACAACCCAGACCATATATGTAAAATTGAGATGGCTTAATGTATGCCTTACAATACAGGTTGAAGCAGGGACGGAAGCAGGATCCAAGTGCAGTATTACTTTATTAAACAAACTCAAAACGTACAAAAACAAACTCAAACCTCGGGAACAGCACAACCACACATATAGCAACATTAACAAAAGACCAGGGGCTCGTTCTTCGTACGTTGCTTAAAACATCTGAGATCAAATGAGACATCCAAGATAATATCATCGTGCTAATCATGATCCAGCTAATTGGGTTCTTCGAACACTCCTGTTGTTCATGATTAGTATCGCTGGATTGAGTTATCTGAGATAACGTACTCGGTTACTAAGATAACCTCGGTTCTCTCTAGAAGAGGGAACGAGTACTGCGTAATACTATCGAGAGAGGCCCCTCGTGACGTCATGTCCAATGTGGGCACTTCGCGCCCAATACATCACGTCCCGCCATAACAGGCGTAGTCTGGGCCTATAAATACAGCTCGATGGGCTGATATAATCTGGTTTTTCATCGCCGAAGCGAACCAGAGCGTGTTGCAGGCACGGCAAGATACGCAGTAGAAGTACCTCTTCTAGAGAGAACCGAGGTTACGTTAGTAACCGAGTACGTTCTCTTACGAGAGGTACTCTCGTACTGCGTAATATCTTACGCTAGGGGAACACAGTGTAAAACGAGATGCGTGCTGGGATCTAACACCAAAGACCCACGGGCAGGTGCCCGGGGCTCATATAATGCATTATCACCAAGAACTCACAGGGAGTCCGGGGAAGAGAGACTAGAAGCATCATTCCCCAATAAGTTGCATCCGAAGGGAGCTAATCACATAACAATGCACCACACAGTCAGGGTGAAAAAATTCAGCCTGCACTGGGCGTCAATATGGGTCTATTATGACCCGCAGCTATACATTATCAATCAGTGAGCGACGCTCGAGCGATTTCAGTACACTGAGCCGAAGCCCGGGGCAGACAGTACTGTTTAAACCGAAAGTAGTTTAGCCTGTAAGGCGGGAACCTCTAGGTTATAAAAACCTTATAAATGTAGACGGGGAGGCCCAGCCTGCCGCCATACAAATATCCTGTATGGAAATCCCGCTCGACCAAGCCCACGATGAGGCCACGCTCCTCGTGGAGTGCGCTCTGACACCCAAAGGACATTGTAAGCCCTTAGAAGTGTAGGCCAGCGCGATGGCATCAACTATCCACCTGGATAGGCTCTGTTTCGACGCGGCTAGTCCTTTAGGACGTCCGCTGAACGAAACAAAGAGCTGCTTAGTCTGTCTGAAAACGGACGTGCGAGCAGAGATGTATAGTAACGAAGTAAAACTACTTCACTACTGTACTTAAGTACTAAAAGGCTGTATCTGTACTCTACTAGAGTATTATTTTTTTCTCATACTTTTACTTCAGTACATATTTTCGATGAGTTTAATACTTTTACTCCGATAAATTTTTCACGTGCTGCATAGTTACTTGTTACAATTATAAAAATGTTACGATTCATTCCAAACCCGCATTATCACTGCCAGAGCGGGAGATGGCTCTGTCACCAGGTTTGATGAAGCAGACTCATCATTGAGCGAATCAAGCGATCAAGAAGACACGCGTGCTCCCGTTCTGCCTTTCGCTCTGCTGCCTGCCTCCATGAAGAACACTTGAGCTTTGCTAGTTTGTTTCGAGATGGAAGAACCAGAAACAACGCCTTCAACTTCGAGTGATGGTGAGGATTAGGAGACCACCCCTGGCCCTACTTAATAGTCCATGTTTTCATTTCTGAGTGAAAGGCAATATAGACTTGTGCGTAGCCTTCCAGAGGACGCCGACGCTCTGAATCGTTCTTTGTTTAAATAGTTTAAAATCACTATTAAAAAGATATAAGACTCAAGTTTCAACATTTTATTCTGAGGAGTTATGTAATGAAAAAATGAGTCGATACCTTTAGTATGATGTATGAGTTATAAGGGTCAGCCGCTCCAATTCAGAAAAAAATGTGCTGTCGTCATGAGAACGCTTGACAAACCAACGTTCCTCAGGGATTTTAGCTAAAAAATGTGCAGATTTTGACAAATATTGATAGATTTCACGTCAGATTTCTATAGAGAGGAATAATATTTATTGAAATTATACCCAAAATGGGCTGATGTAATCATTATGAGCGCTGGATACTCCGATGTAGCCTACTGTGTTTTCAATCCATACTGGCAGCCTGAGGGCGCCCTGTGCACATTTAGTCCATATATGGAACACATGAAGAAGAGACATCATGTGACATTCCAGGAACTCCCTGACATAAAGCTTCCAGAGATGCTGTTAGATGCAAATAAATACCCAATAAACTGGAGAAATAAGGCACAAGCAGGAAGAGAAGGGAGGGATGCTTTAAAGGGGGAAGGGACATACTTGATCTGTTTTTGTTTACAAAGAGTTAAACTCAGTGTTTTAAGGTGCTTTTGTACATTCCTGTCCTTGTACTGCTGCTTCAGCCAAATGAATTGTAAGTGTCCTGAACATTTGAAATAATATTAACAATATGATGTTCAAACTTTTGACTGTTTTTTTTACTACATAACACGATACTTGTACTTTTACTTTCAGTACCTGAGTAGTAAATTTGAAAATAAACTACTTGCAATACTTAAGTACAATTTTTTTTGAATACTTTAGTACCTCTACTTAAGTGTGGTGCTTAAAGAGTACTTCAACTTCTACTCAAGTTACTTTTTTGATAGAGCACTTGTACTTTTACTCAAGTCCGGGTTTTGAGTACTTTATACATCTCTGCGTGCGAGACACATAAGCTTTTAATGCCCTGACTGGGCAAAGGAAGCTCACATCTTTTTCCTCATTGTGAACCGGCAGGGCGCACAGGGAAATAACCTGGGCCCTGAACGGTGTGTTGAGGGACTTTGGCACGTAACCATGTCTTGGTTTGAGTATGACTTTCGAGTCATTTGGCCCAAACTCCATACATGCTGCGCTTACTGAGAACGCTTGTAAATCCCCTATGCGCTTCACTGAAGCAAGAGCCATAAGAAACGCTGTCTTGAATGACAAGTGTTTCATGCCCACCGAATGGATTGGCTCAAATGGAGCACCTTTCATGGCCTCTAGGACCGTTGAAAGGTCCCACATGGGGACTGAGCGGGGTCTCGGAGGATTCAACCTCCTGGCTCCTTTAAGGAAGCGAACGATCAGATAATTTTTCCCCAGTGACTGGTCGGTGACTGGTTTTATAAACACTGCAATGGCTGCCACATAAACTTTGAGCGTGGATGGGGTCCTGCCCTTATCTATTAGCTCTTGAAGAAAGGAGAGAACTTCTGAAACCCCACAGTCTGGGGGTGAAAAGCCTTGAGCTTTGCACCAGCCAGAGAACACCGACCATTTGGAGGAATAGAGCCGCCTAGTGGACGGAGCTCTAGCCTGCGTGATCGTGTTTAACACTCCTTCTGGGAGATTAGCGGGTACCCGTTGATGGCCCATGCGTGCAGGGACCATAAATCCGGGCAAGGATGCCAAATCGAGCCCTTGGCCTGAGAGAGGAGGTCTTTCCTCACTGGTATTGGCCATGGAGCAGAGCTCGTCAGTTGCATCTGCACTGGGAATCAAGCCTGGTTTTTCCAGAGCGGAGCGACGAGCATCCAATTTCCCTGATCCATTCTAGCACCTGAGGCAGGAGTGAGACAGGGGGAAAAGCATGGAGTGTGCAGCGGGGCCAAACATGGGCCAGCGCATCCCTGCTATTGGAGAAAATCTTCGGACAGTGAGCGTTTTCTTGGGACGCAAACAGGTTCACCTGTGCTCTGCCGAATGTCTCCCATTGCAGTAGGACCGTCTGGGGATGCAGAGACCATTCTCCTGCCGGAACATTGTTTCTGGACAGTCTGTCTGGTCCCAGGTTTAGGTGACCAGGCACGTGAGCAGCTCTCAATGAGCGCAGATTGTGCTGAGCCCAGACCAAGAGGCATTCCGTCAACCTGTAAAGGTTTTGGGACCGGACGCCACCCTGGCGATTTATATAGGCCACCACTGACATGTTGTCCGAGCGGACCAAGACGTGGTGACCCTTTATCTGGGGACAAAAGCGCCTCAGCGCATTGTCGACTGCCATCATTTCCAGACAGTTTATGTGTAAGAGCCTCTCCCGTTCTGACCACTGGCCAAAGAACGGTCTGCCCTCGAGCAGCGCTCCCCATCCCGAGGTGGAGGCATCCGTGGACACCACCTTCACCACCGTCGTTTTCTTTCCAAGGTTTCAGAGCCGAAATGCATTTCTGATTGACCTTGAGGCGAAACAGACCGGAAGCGCATGCGAAGCAGACCCAACTGGAGCACCGATGATGCTGAGGCCATGAGACCCAGCATCTTCTGAAACCTTTTGAGCGGGACTATAGAGCCGCAGCAGAAGGATTTCGCGTAGCGCTGAACATTCAGTCGTCTGGCGTCAGTCGCGCTGTCATAGACAGCGAGTCCAGCTCTGTGCCCAGAAAAGATATTTTCTGACTGGGACACAGCGAACTTTTTGCCCAGTTGACTGTGAGACCCAGATTCTCGAGGTGTTCGAGTAAAATGGTCCTGTGTTCTATGAGCTCCGAGTGTGATCGAGCTAGAATCAGCCAATCGTCCAAGTAGTTCAAAACTCGCACGCCCCACAGTTTCAGGGGTGCGAGAGCCGCGTCCATGCACATTGTAAATGTACGGGGTGCTAGGGACAGGCCGAACGGTAGGACTGTGTATTGATATGAATAAAGATGCAAGTCCCAGGCACTCAGAAAAAATGGATAAAGAGGAGAAGGAGAAGGTTAAAAAGCCTTTATTAAATGTGGCTTAGTTCATGATAAAAAAGTCACATTTTATCATGAACTAAGCCACATTTAATAAAGGCTTTTTAACCTTCTCCTTCTCCTCCTTATCCATTTTTTCTGAGTGCCTGGGACTTGCATCTTTATTCATTGGATCCTTTCCCTATCCCAAGAGCACCTATCACGGATATACTTCACCTGAGCGCCTGGTTGAATTCTCTTATAGTTCATTGTGTATTGATATGCCTGGCCCTCAAAGGCGAATCTCAAGAATCGCCTGTGATGTGACGCTATTTGTATTTGAAAATACGCGTCCTTCAGATCTATTAACATAAACCAGTCCCCCTGGCAAATCTGTGCGAGGATTTTCCTGGTTGTGAGCATTCTGAACTTGTGTTTCGTGAGCGCTTTGTTCAGTTGTCTGAGATCTAAAATGGGTCGGAGACCCCCGTCTTTTTTCGGTACCAGAAAATATCTGCTGTATAGCACCCCTTCGCTCTGAGCTAGAGATAGAGGCTCTATGGCCCCTTTGCTCAATAGTTTCGCTATTTCGGCTCGAAGCAGATGAGCTACTTCGTTCTTTACCGTAGTTTCGACACGCGCCATATGACGGCGGGGGCGTTGAGCGAACTGCAGCGAATAGCCTCTTTTTATAATGTTCAGCACCCATTTTGATACCCCGGGAAGCTTTTCCCATGCATGTGCATGAATAGCTAGGGGTAGAATGAGATTCGGGCTCTGGCCGCAACGTTGTGGCGATCTGAGAGCTTCGGTGTGCTGTAACATACATATTGCGTCTGCAATGTTCGAGGCGGGGGGCGTGCTGGTCACAGCGCGCAGCCTGGCCGCGCTTAGATCTCTCATGACAGCTTGCTGATAGAGAGAGAGCGGGGCAACCCGTGTGGGGCATAACTACCCGTGTGAGGCGCTTTTGGGGCATAACTGTGAGTGAATGTGGGCGCGACGTGGCGGGCACATAGCGTCTACGCTAATATTAGTCTCTCTGTTTATCCCAAGGTTTACCGCAAACCGCCGGATCCAGGCCATATCCAGATCTGAGGAAGGACCATCACATGGACACGACGACAACGCATCCCTGATGAGCCAGCCCCATCAACACTGTGAAGGCCCATGGACACCTAAACACACTCATCTTCTCACCGGCCGGATGACCCAACCTCCAACCAGATGAACTGGATAAATATCGTGAAAGTTCTGATCACATCTGACTTCTGACATTATTCTGCCTAACTCATAATCATACACTGTTCGTTCGTTGGCCAAAGGAGGACTGGCCCCCTGACTGAGCCTGGGTTCTCCCAAGGTTTTTTTCTCCATTCTGTCACCTGATGGAGTTTTGGTTCCTTGCCACTGTTGCCTTTTTCGCCTCTCTTCGCCTTTGTCGCCATTGGCTTTTGGCTTGCTTAGTTGGGGACATTTAACATTTCATTTTTAATTTAACAATACTATTACAACATTGTTTTCCTGTTATCTCTGTAAAGCTGCTTTGAAACAATTTGTATTGTAAAAAGCGCTATATAAATAAAGGTGACTGCCTGAGCTGACTGAATGTGTGTTGGTTTCGTTATCATGGAAACTGGGGGACATGCAGTATGTAGTGTTTGTGGGCACTGGGTCGTGGGCACAAACACTTTGTTTAATGCACAATCGACATGAGTCGATTTTATTTGTGCGGGCCCTGAACTGTGGAGGGCTGTGCTTGTGTGTAGGAATGTGCACTGAGTAGTGGGCATTTTTATTACACTCATAACACCGTCGGCCGTGGCCGGAACACCAGAAAATACACTCTTTATTGGATTTATCTGGGTCGCCGTAAAAACAGCGTTTGTGTGCAGCGAAGCGGGCTGTGTTACCGACTTGTTTACTGCAAAATACACTGGTGCAGTCACATTTCCTGGAACTGCGCGAGCGAAACGTTTCGGTGGAAGTCTGGCCGCGGCGAGACCTGAACACCCTCGCTTTCTCAGGATGGCTTGGAAAGCTTTGAGGCCTCAGGCTTCAGCTCAATCTTCTGCCGTGGCCCACGCGGAGGGGGGCGGCGGCCTGAAGAGCACAAGCGTTGTCTCTGGTCCCGGGCGGGGCAGCGCTGTGAAGCGGCGGCGGTGAGCGGAGGTTGTGGCTGGGCGCTGCGAGTAGACGGCTGTTTCGGGCGGCCTGCTACGGAGCTAGAGCGCTTCGGTAGGAAGTGCTTCATGGCCTGTGACGTCTTCTGAACCTCTGCGAATCTGTCCGCAAAATCTTTGACGGACGATACAAAAAGGCCAGCAGACGAGACGGGCGCGTCGAGGAAAGCAGAGCGCTCCGCATCCGGTATGTCGGATAACGTCAGCCACAGGTGTCTCTCGGCCATGTTCCGCCCAATGGCCTGTGCAGCGGATTTAGCGGCACGCAGAGCGAGGTCCGTGGCGCTCCATAGATCCGGCACGCTGATCGCTTCCGGTCCTTCCTCGTCCAGCTTTCGGAGAAGGTTGGCCTGGAAGATTTGCAGCACAGCCATGGAGTGCAATGCCGATACAGCCTGTCCAGCGGCGGTGTAAGCGCGACTGTGCATGGCGGAAGTAGTTCGGCAGGCTTTCGAAGGTAGTGCCGTCTTAGCACGCCGTCCAGCAGAGGGGGGGCAAAGGTGGGCCGCTACGGCTTCTTCCACTGGGGGAAGAGAGGAGTACCCTCTGTCCTTAGCACCGTCCTCCGTGGAGAATGCTGCAGAGACAGAAGTGCATACCCTGACTGAGAAGGGGGCTCTCCAGGACTTTGCGACTTCTTCGTGAAGCTCAGGAAGAAAAGGCGCTGGTCTGGAAGACGATGGAGCGCGGTCGCTTTGGAGGAAGCATCCATCCAGCCGGTTGTACCCCGGCGGCGCGGGCGCCGCCCACTCGAGGCCGAGGCTCGCCACGGCTTGCGACAGCACGCGCATCAGCTCTGATTCGATGCTGGCCCGTTTCTCTGACGACTCACGGGTGGAAGAGGGGAGATCCACAGAGCTCGCCCAATCCTCGCTGTCCGACGCCAGGATGGAACAGCTGGCCTCCTCTACAGCCACCTCGTCGTCCATGATGGCGGAAGCGGCAGCGAACGGCGGCCGTTGTCCGTCAGTGAGGGACTCAAGTGAAGCTGGCGAAGCTGGCAGGCGAACCGGCGAGTTGTCGCGTGACGGAGGAGGCTCGGGGGCGCGCTGAGTACGGCGCTTCTTACGGCGAGGCACCACAGCGGGCGGAAGTGCAGGCTCGGAGAAAAATGCCAGACAAGTCCTCAGAGTCGTCAAGGGCAAGAGCTTGCAGTGATGGCAGCCGCCATCAGTGAGCGCGCGAGCCGCGTGATCCTCACCCAGGCAGAAAGCGCAATGACATGGCGGTCCCCGTCGCTGAGTGTGGCTCGGCACGAACCACAGGATCTCTGCATCTTTGAAAAGACGCTTGCTCTTTCAGGGAAAGCGTGTGTTGCGGCCGCAAACACACACTTTAGCAGAGTAGAAATGAAAAGGATATAAACGCCGGAAGCGCAGCAGGTACGGCGACTGAAGGCGGCGATATGCAGGCCGGCATCCTCAGATGCAAAGGCACGTCCAGCTGAAAGGCTTTTTGTCGACGGCGCGGCTTCTTCACTCTGGATCCAGCGATACGTGAGCTTCGCTGAAGAGATGAAAAATCTGATTATATCAGCCCATCGAGCTGTATTTATAGGCCCAGACTACGCCTGTTATGGCGGGACGTGACGTATCGGGCGCGAAGAGGGGCCTCTCTCGATAGGCTGCTGCAGTTGCCGCAGGTCAGCCAATAGGCACGCAAGCCGTCTTGCCTATGTCTGCATGGTGCCGCAACGCATTTTACAATAATTCAAAATTAAGGATAATTTTTTGGCTTCAATATCTCGAGGAAAGAGATTTTCCTCTAGCGTAAGATATTACGCAGTACGAGAGTACCTCTCGTAAGAGAACTGCGCGTTCATGCTTTGGTTTAAAAGGGGATATGTATCGATAGAAGAAACGGTGATCAGCAACGCTGCTATTTGGTGTTCAGCAAGGCCAAAGAACACGCCCAGTTTTTCTCCCAAGCAGAACAAGAGCTTTTAATGGAAGGTTTTTCAGAATTTGAGTCTTTAATTAAAACGCCAGGGAACACCTCAAAGTGTGCAAAAGCCAGGAGAGAGGGCTGGCAAAAGTAGTATTTAAAGTAGTATTAAATGCGTTTGTGGTGTCCATGTTAGATGTTTTAATAAATTTTTTTGGTAACACTTTACTTGAAGGGGTGTACATAAGACTGACATGACACCTTCATAATCATGACATGGCAGATGTCATAAATATGAAGGAGGTCTTATGCATGTTTATGACAACTGTCATTAAGTGTCATTCGCTCAATTATGACATTTTTAATGCAAACATGACATTGTTTGAGATGTCTTTGTTATGACAAATTGACATAAACCAATACATTATAACCTGTCAGTGACTTGTCATGACAACTTGACATTACCAAGACAACATGAATTGTCATAAACATGACATAGCAGATTAATGATCAAACTTAAGAAACCACTTAGCTTTATGGGTTAACATTTCATTAAACTGTCAGGTTGTAGGTTTTGACATTGGCTGTCATGAGGCCATTATAACTTGTGTCATGAATGTTTTTCTTGACCTCAACTACAGTGGTACAAATGTAATTTGTCATTAAAATGTCATGATGGCGTCATGACAGCCAATGTCAAAACCAACCCCATGACAGTTTAATGACATGTTAACCCATAAAGCTAAGTGGTTTCTTAAGTTTGATAATTAATCTGCTATGTCATGTTTATGACATATTTATGACAGGTTGTGTTGTGGTAATGTCAAAGTTGTCATAACAAAGACATCTCACACAATGTCATATTTGCATTAAAAATGTCATAATTGAGTGAATGACACTTAATGACAGTTGTCATAAACATGCATAGGACCTCCTTCATATTCATGACATGGGTCATGGCATGATTATGACGGTGTCATGTCAGTCTTATGCACACCCCTTCAAGTAAAGTGTTACCCATTTTTTTTATAATTTCATAATTACTTTGTTCATTGTCATGTCAGAGTCACCACACTATAGTGAACATGGTGAAAGTGAAGTACAAAAAAATTCTACATAATGGTCATTTTTACTATGGTAATGGTAATGCCTACTTATAGGCCTACTAGTCTCTTTTAAAAAGGCACTGTTAAATAAATTATTGTCTGTTTATAAAAGCAACCAAGAAAAAGGCTGAGAAAAAAAAACAGATGCTCCTGCATCCTGGCAGAAGAGCTGACCCTTGGGATGAATGTGAATTGACCTGTTGTGAAGGGCATCCCTGCGTACAGCTCTTCTAGACCCACATCCAGGGACCAGTAGCAGCAACACCTTCATTACTGGTAAATGAGATTTAAATTCTCTTAGTACACTGTGAAATAATTTGTTGCTGCATTAAATTAAGTAGGCCTTTAATCCAAATTGGCTGGTGTAGTCATTTTAACTGTTAAATCTTGAGTAATGATAAATTGCTTTGACTTGTGAAAGTAAAAACTGATAAACTTATGTTAATGTAAAAATATTTTGCCATGAGTTATTAATCACATTGCACTGGATAGTGAAGAAACCTTCTCAGATGATTGTCCTTTGGAGGAAGTAGACTATACCTGCAAGTGCATAAATAACTTTGATTTATACTTGTGCCTATGCCTATTATTTCTGACAGGAGTCCACATGTATAGAAAGGCCTACAGAAGAGTGTGCACAAAGCAGTGATACAGAGGTGGGCAGTGTATAGCCAACTTTTCCTTTTTATTTGTTGCATGAGGCATGTGTGACACAAATGACACAGGGTGATATTCGTTCCCTTAGGAGTCTTCAACAGAAAATAGAGTATTTTTAAAAACAAAAATCAGGGGGAGAAATAGAACTTGACTACTTAAAGAAAAAAATTGCACTAGAAATAGAGTTGCTTCAAAATAAACTTCAGAGTAAAATACACTATTTCACAGAGTACTATTGCTGACCTTGCATAATATCTCTTATTGCAGGCAAAAGATGAATGGATAACTGGCTTTTCTTTACAAAGAACTATTGAAATAAAACTCAAGGAACTAAGCAAATTTGTTTTGTCTTTTATTAAACATTTAGGCTTAATGAAACGTTTTTTTCTTTTTTTTTCTGATGTTGGCAATGTTGTGTAACATGGCACATGCAATGTCACAGGCCCTGTCAGGTGCAACCCTCAGGCTTTTCAGACACTGAAATCTTCCCTTTAGTTGGCTAAAGTTCATTTCATTGTGTGCCCTTGTCCTGGCTAGAGCTGCATTGTAACTGGTCTGGGGTTTGGGTCAGGGAATAGGGTAATAAAACACCTGTCTCCAAGCAGGATCCTGTTGTAATCACCTGTATAATGGAAAAATGCAGTTCTGTTAGGATCAGCATAAGTGTATGTAATACAGTGAGCTTGATATTTATAATTTTCCTTACCACGTTCAAATAATGTGCATAAATGTGAATCTCTGAAAATTCTTGAGTCATGCACAGATCCTGGCCATTTTGCTTTCACATTGATTTGTGAAATGGAACAGTCACACACACACTAAGAGATTTTACTCAGTCAACTGACCTTTTTTAAAAACTGATATAATATTACTAATCTGGAATATTAAAAACTGTAATAGTAACTTGGCTGCACATTTACATTGTGAGCCCCCTTTCTGTTCACAAAATCCCCTTCATTGAGGCCTTGATGGGAACATGTGTGCAGTCTACGGTCTATAGTCTATGGCACCAATCACGTTAGTGAAGCCTGAGGGACATACTGTGAGTCATGATCGGCATGGTCATCATGATTGCATTATCTTCATTAAATTATAATATACCCTACCTAAGTTGGCAAAAAAAACAAAACTGCTTTACAACCTTGGGTCTTAAATGGCTTGCAAATGCCACAAAAAAAACAAACAAAAAAAAAACTAAAAACTGCTTGAGCGCCAGGTAACCTTTGCAAATGGCACGACAGACCGCACATATCAAGTTCTCCGCATCTCCAATAGTGTAAAGGAAAGAGCCACTCGCAAAGAATTTTAGGGCAATGCAAACATTTTGTGCTGTTGTTAAAGCCCGACTCAGAGTCGAACATTAATGTGCATTTCCAACAAAATAATAACGTATAAACGACACCCTCACGACGATTGTTTCACAAGAAGAAAAAAAACCTCAGAAATTAGGCTACACTATCGCACTGCGCTAAAGGACTTCCCGTATCAGCTCCGCTTATAAAGCCGCTATCTAATCCTGTTTACATGAAATAAGCCTGCTCGCGAGCAGGTTCAAGCTTACGGACCTGTTGCTATGACAGCAAGTCCAGGATGAGCGTCGAAGAACCAAACAATCCAAGATCATGGCAAATCGTCAACAATCAAATCCAGCTAACTGAGTTAGCGACGTACAAAGAACAAGCCCCTGGAACAGACTGAAACACAGGGCTTAAATACACACGGGACTAACGACAAGACAAGGGACACCTGTGAACATTTAAACAATCAACCAATGACAACATGACACAACAGACAAGGGAACACAAGGCAGGATCACATTGCACTAAGATTGCAACGCGCCAAAAAACGAAAGAAGAAGAAGAAGGCAGGATCACATGACTAAAACAGGGGATCACATGCCAGAGCAAGCAACAAGAAACAAACACCCAAACAGTGACAGTATGTAACAATGTAGTCAGTTGACTTACTGTGTGCAGAGTTGGGTGGTGGAAAACTGGGAAGGGTCTGATTTCTCTTCCTCTAGCTTTAGGCCTTTACATATTTACTCTCCCTTTCTCTCTCTCATTCTGTCACACTCTTATATCTGCCTGTGTGTTGAGTAGTGAAACTGTTCACTCTCCGCTTCCTCTTGCCAAACTGCAGCATTTGGATAGTGACACATCGTGTCCACCAGCCAGACGAACAATCACATCACTGTTCCACGTCAAATTACAGTAATCCTGCTAATAAGATTCACACACACCAGGAAGAGTGAGTGTGTAGTTTTAACCTACATCGTGGGGACCAAATATCATATCCCTCTAGGATAGTAAAACCTGAGATCACCTACATTGTGGGGACCAGCCAGCATGGTAGAAATTCACATTTTTTTTTGTATAGGGCTTTTCACAATACGTTTCAAAGCAGCTTTACAGAAAAGATCCACTTTACAAATGGATTAATACACATAACAAATTGCTTATTTAAGTGCTTATTTAAAAATGCAGAAGTTTTCTGTGATGGGTAGGTTTAGTGTAGGGGGATAAGAGTATACAGTTTGTACAATAAAAAAAACTAAAAAACATTATGTCTATGGAGAGTCCCCACAAAGATAGCGAAACAACATGTGTGTGTGTGTGTTTAACTAGTCAGGCTAAATCAATGGAGTTTTCATTGGGTCACAAGAAAAGGCCTGAAGGGTGAAGACTCCCCTTCCAGAAATCATTAAAAAGCTGGAATGCAAGGCGAGGAATGTTCATCAAATTAATGCCTGAGCCTGAGGGTTTCGTAGCAGGCCATGGAGGCAATAAGGCCCCTGTCCATAAACCAGCAAGCTTTGGCAACAGAGGATTGGATGAATGGACAAAAGGAAGAGGGAAAGCCAGGAGTAGGAATATAAGAAAAATGGACTATATAGTTCTTATGGTTCATTGGGCACATAGGGACAGTGCTGATTTTTGCTTTTGGGGAAGCCAAAGGGAGTTTGGCACAGTTAACCATTAAATTCTAACAGAGACAGCTGTGGATTTGTTAGTCATTGTGAGTTCATTGTATCCTGAAAAAATAACTCAGCCCAAACAAAATAACAATTCTGTCACTATTTACTCACACATGTCTTGTGTAATTCCAAACCTACTTAACTTTCTTTGTAGCATATTTTTTTGAAAAATATTCAAGCCACTGACTAGATACGTGCCTTATTTGGAAGCCTTTTTTTTTTTTTTACTTTTAACTATTATTTAGTTTTAAAGGTAGGGTAGGCAAAAAAAAAAAAAAAAAAAAAAAAACAATTCCCAAATTTGTTTAAACTGTCTTTATATACCAATACATAATTAAAATATAAGTACTATGAAAAAGAGATTTTAAAAATGTAGGTTTTAAAAAGAGATTGTCTGTAGTCCTCTCAGGGCTGCAATAAACACAGCTACTTATTCCATTGACACCCACCCCCTCCCGTCTGGGCTCCTTCCAAAGCCACGCCCTCAAAACACATGACCGCGCGATGCCGCCCGCGCTCAGCTGGAGGGCGCATTTTCCCAGCGCTGAGCGGAGACGAGCAGTGCATGGAGTGACATCATGTCAGAATCACATGTAATAAAATACCTACACTTTATCATTATGAATATAAACAACTAACATGGCTGTTAGTACTCACTATCAAGCCAGCATATCGATACTGGTAAAGTTTAAAATATATTGAGTTTGATTCGGTAACAAGCTAGTAACATAAGCCAAACTCCAAGCTAAAAACAGGTTGCATTGATACTCGTTTTTCCTGTTACCATCAGTTACACTGTGATGAAGGGGAATTTCGTGTAAAATTCATAACATATACGATGTTTTGATTGTAAGAGCTTCCACGATGAAAGCACTGTTACCGTCACTTTTCAGCCCCTTGATGTCCCTCAGTTGTCCACCGCTGGAAAGCCCTGATATTGCTTGTTTTATCCAAAGACTTTTTGGGCATAGCCTTTTCAAATACTGTCTTCATTTTCTTGCCTGGTTTGCCTTCGCTGACTGTATATGCAGGTACTGGGAATTTTGACTGCTAAATTCGCGGACATAATTGTGATTCTTCTTAGCGTCCGTGCCTCTTCCACTCCTCGAGTCAAACGGGTGCGCGCGTGTGGGCGGCTCCTGTAGCTGCAGGGGTGGTTGCCATGGTAGCGAGGGAGAGTCACAGTCGCTCCAGCCAATCATTTCATTCGTCCCGAATGGAGATAAGTAGCTGTGTTTATTGCAGCCCTGAGAGGACTACAGACACTCGGTTTTTATACTTTCTTTTTCAGAGTACTTACATTTTAATTATGTGTTGGTATATATAGACAGTTTAAACATATTTTGTTAGAAAAATTCTACCTACCCTACCTTTAACTTAAATTTGGCCCATGGCATCAGTTTTCAATCAAGCATGTACTGAATGCATTTGAAGATGCATTTGAATTCAAAGTCATTGTCATTATTGCTTGTAACATTAGAACAAAATAAATGGATATGAGAATGTAGCATATACAACTAAATTAACTATATCTTACATATTTTCTAATTGCACTAAACATTTTCAAATCGTTTCGTGAAAATTTTTATAAAACATGGACCTTTATTTGTATTAATAGGGCTTATGTCTGCTATATCTGCATTGACAGCAGCATAGATAATGTTCTTGTTTAGCATACACAAGGGGAGAAATAGCTTTTACCCATATTCAGCATTTATTTTGAAACTTAAAGCCTTCATCTGTCGTATATGTTTACAAGCTACAGATCCATATAAATGTTCAACACACACTTGATGATAACAAGCACAGTATACATGTAGAGAATAAATCAGATTACTTTGTATTCTGCGGAACGTCTCAGGTTACCACTGTAATCTATGTTCCCTGAGAACAGGGAACGAGACACTGCGTTAAAGCTCTAGGGGAAACACCTCATCATGACTGATGAAACACTGTATAATCACAACAACCTTGTTGGCCGGAGTCAGCCATGACATCATGCTCTTGCGTGACCAGGAGGTATAAAGGAGTGCCTAGAAATCATGTCATCCACTTCTTCGTCTGAAGGGACTGTAAAAGAAGACCGGAGGCATGGCAACGAGACGCAGTGTCTCGTTCCCTTTTCTCAGGGAACATCGGTTACAGTCATAACCTGAGACGTTCCCTTTCAAAAGGGAACTCGCACTGCGTAAAAGCGCTAGAGGAACGATCTACCCACGCTGCTATGCTGAGGGGATGCTTTAGCAACTATGGGTACAAGCAAAAAAAGAATTGACTTAAAGTTAAAGCCCCTTACTGCTTACACGTCAGGGTAACAGTAGCACTACTCCCTACTATATATGGAGGCTTTAGCAGAATGACTTTCGAAGGAGAGGAGGCCTGACACATGTAGATAGGACAGCAAGCTTGACTACCACCAGAGCTCAGGGAACGAGGGTCCTAAAACACCTCTTCTCAAGCTCTATCTGGAGGGCTATTTGCATGGAGGCCTCAGCAGGATGACTCTCGAAGGTGAGGAGGCCTGACACATGTAGATAGGACAGCTAGCTTGACTACCACCAGAGCCAAGGGAGCGAGGGTCCTAAAACACCTCCTCAGAGAGGGATGGACCACTTCTCAAGCTCTACCTGGAGGGCTGTTTGCATGGAGGCCTCAGCAGGATGACTCTCAAAGGAGAAGTGGCCTGACACATGCAGCTAAAAAGCTGTAAACATGGAGGCCTCAGCAGAATGACTCTCCTAAGGGAGAGGAGGTCTACCATACACTTTAAGAATCAGCCAAGCTCTAGCTAAGTGCAACAAAGCGCTAAGCCTAAAATGTAACTCTTTGAATTAAGAGAGAGGCTTCCTCTCGATGCAAAGACCAGATCTATCTGCTCGGAACTCTGGAGGATGGATGCCTCAGCATGACAACTCTAAGAATGAGAGGAAGCCTACAACATCCTTATGTACATTTCCAGAAATATGGCCGCTGGAGACGTACTCAGCATGACGACCCAAAACTTAAGGGGAGTACTGGAGTCTGCATTTGGGGAGGCCTGGCCGCATAAGGGAGGCTAACACTGGGAGCCTATCACCCTAACACACCTGCCTACTGGGAGTATAGGGGCCCACACTTTGTGAGGGCCTGCTAGAACTCAACCAGAGGTGAAGAACTCTGCATAATGACCCAGAGGAACCAGGGGAGTACTAGGCTTACTCTGCGGCTATCTAAGAGAAGGAGCACTCTAACAAAAACACCCTTGGCAACTATTGGAGTACAACGTCATCCTAAAGAGGGGTGATTTTACCACTTTCTCGAATTTAGAGACATACACTGCCTCACAGGGCTATGGGGAGCAGGGGCCTAACAAAGAGACTCTAAGAAGAGGAAA
Source organism: Semotilus atromaculatus (assembly GCA_031834385.1). Taxonomy (NCBI): domain Eukaryota; kingdom Metazoa; phylum Chordata; class Actinopteri; order Cypriniformes; family Leuciscidae; genus Semotilus; species Semotilus atromaculatus. Next base: position 28,425,123 of record JAULUF010000001.1, read on the forward strand.
CCTGCCATACTCGCACCCAAGTGGTCTTAAACTAGTTTTTATACTTGAGAGAAACCACTATGTTACAAAAAGAAACACCATAAAGAATATAAACACTCTGTCCAGCTCTAGAGAGTGGAGGCCTCAGCAGATAACTCTCTGGAGTGAGAGGAAGCCTAACCACGCCTCTGAGCCCACAGGGAGGGAACCTGCTACCTGTGCTTATCACCACTGCAATAATAGCCGACTTCAGATCTGGCTGCCAGAAACTCAGTGAACAAAAAACGACAATAACAAACTCACCACACCGTAAGGGAAACCCATCCTATCCAGGAGGGGAACGGAGGCCGAATAACGCAGTAAATATTATTTTTGGTTTTGTTTTATTGGGAACAGCCTGTCTACGTTCGGTTTAACTTGAAGAGGCACCTTGTGCCAACTACTCTGCTAACAGCACTGTAGGGCTAAATTTCCCTTTTTTTTTCACAAGCGGCTTCCCTTCTGACGCGCTGCCATGGCAACTCAAGCCTAGCAGTGGTGCGCTCCATCACCTCCACCAGCTCCGCAGGGGAGCTGGGCAGGTTCAGCCATTTCAGTATCTTCACATGCTTCAGCCCCATCCTGCTCATCCATCTGAGATCCCCACGATCTGAGTCACCTCTCGGCCTCGGCCTCAGCCCGAGCAGGACCCGAGCCGCGGGACAAAGATGACTGTCCCTCTTCCCTCGAGAAGAAAGACAGACGGGACCAGAGCATTCTTATTGAGAAATGATCACAGCGTGCTCTTCACCCAAACAAAGCATGCAAAGTTTGTGAGTGTCACCAGGTGTGAGAAACCTCTCACACGGGTCGGAACACTTCCTAAAGAGTTTGTTTCGATTTACTCACAGTGTAAGTGAAACAGTCCGTGAAGAAGAAAAGAACATGACATGTTCTCTAGGCGCCCCTTTATACTTCCTGGTCGTGCTAGAGCATGACGTCATGGCTGATGCCGGCCAACAAGGTTGTCGTGATTATACAGTGTTTCAGTCATCAGTCACGCTGAGGCATTTCCCCTAGCTCTTTAAAGGGTTAGTTCACCCAAAAATGAAAATTCTGTCAGTAATTACTCACCCTCATGTTGTTTCAACCCCGTAAGACTTTCTTTCACGAATTAACATGAATTAAGATATTTTTGATTAAATCTGAGAGCTGGATCACTCCTCCATAGGCTTTCTAAGGGACTGAAACTTGTTCCCCCGAAAAGTTATTAAAGACATCGTAAAAATAGTCCAAGTGACTACAGTGGCTCAATCTTCAGTTTATTAAGCGACGAGAATACTTTTTGTGCGCAAAAACAAACAAAAATAACGACTTTTTATACTAATACTAATTTCCTTCTCTGTGGGCCTCGTCAGTTAACGTAGTGGGATAGCGTAGTGCTACGTAACACGTAGGGTTTCTATTGGCCGACGCTGATTATGTGTGTGATGCGTGTGACGTCCACCACAGAAGCGATACGCAGTTTTACTACGAGAGGCAGACCGAGAAGGAATTTAATAGTTGAATAATGTCGATATTTTTGTTTTTTTTGCGCACAAAAAGTATTCTCGTCACTTAATAAACTGAAGATTGAGCCACTGTAGTCACTTGGACTATTTTAACAATGTTTTTAATAACTTTTCGGGAGAACAAGTTTCAGTCCCTTAGAAAGCCTATGGAGGAGTGATCCAGCTCTCAGATTTAATCAAAAATATCTTAATTCGTGTTCCGAAGATGAACGGAAGTCTTACGGGGTTGGAACAACATGAGGGTGAGTAATTACTGACAGAATTTTCATTTTTGGGTGAAATAACCCTTTAATGCAGTGCGAGTTCCCTTTCGAAAGGGAACCATAGAGGTGCATGTGTGCATTTCATACATAAAATGTTAGAGTGTGAATTTTTTTTGCTCACAAACAAGAAAGCTACAAACAGAAGAGGTTTCATGCTATCTTTGTGTCCAAGAGTTTTGGACAATCCTATAATGAATTAGGGCAATTGTATAATGGTTTGTAGTGTTTTAATATTGTTTTATATATATATATATATATATATATATATATATGCAGTGAAGAAAAAAAAAATATATATATATATATACAGTGAAGAAAATAAGTATTTGACCACCCTGCTATTTTGCAAGTTCTCCCACTTAGAAAATCATGGAGGGGTCTGAAATTGTCATCGTCGGTGCATGTCCACTGTGAGAGACATAATCTTAAAAAAAAAATCCAGAAATCACAATGTATGATTTTTTAACTATTTATTTGTAAGATACAGCTGCAAATAAGTATTTGAACACCTGAGAAAATCAATGTTAATATTTGGTTGATTGCAATTAATTACACGGACCACATTTCACAAACAGGTAAAATTAATTAGCTCAATTAATTTATAGAGTTTAGGAAAATTAATTCTGTGGCCACAAGAATTAGCCTTCCCGCCCTATAAACAAATACTCTTTAAAGTATCTTTAATTTGTAAAGCTCGTAGCTTTTGATCTAGACATTTCAGGGACCGGAATTATGAGCAGACGGTCAATCCATCAAATGAGTATCATGAATTTTAATAAGAAATAACTAGCCTATGCATTTACTACGTTACAGGAATATATGTATTTACAAACATAATGAGAAAGACAGACAATGGAAACACGTACGTATCGAAGTGAGTGTGAGAGTGAGGGAGAGAGAGAGAGAGAGAGAGTGAGAGAGTGAGAGAGAGAGAAACGGAGATCCGTAAGGGTCAACCGTTTGGCAAAGTTCACCTGGACAACGGAACCTCAGACCTGACAACAAGGAATCACAAAATCGCCCCTTTTGAGGCAACAACCGTACAGCATAATAAATCTGGATGAGAAATAAAATACTTGCACTGTCTCTTAGTTTGCTGAGGAGAAGGCTTGCGTGTATGTGTGTCCTTGGGGCGCGCTCCTGCTCGTTCGTTGAGCGGTTGCGCGTGGTGGTCCATGTGTCTCATGTGGTTTCCTGGTGGTTCAGAGCGCGGACTTTCAAACGCATGTTTGAAGGTCTTTGAGGTAAATTTACCAAAGAAACAATTCAGGATAAGTTTATTCCTCGTCGGTGGAAATGAACTCGGTAGGGTACTTAAAAGAACTTAGAATTAAACAAAGAAAGGAAAAGATGAAAGATCTCCGGAGGAGATCACTAAGAAGTCACATCCTGACGCCGGGGGTAAGAGGCAAGAGAGCAGGCGTGAGAAGAGGGCCAGTCCTTTTGAAGACCTGATGTTTCCGCCTCCTCTGAAGCGGATTGTCCAATCATTGTTCAGGAAATCTTGAGCGGGAAAGTTGTCTTTGTTTGGTTTGACAGCTTTATCTACATAAATTACGACAGAGGCAGAACCTGTCTTTCCTTTCCACAGATTCTTAAACATAACAGGAGAGATGTTATACAGGCAATCATACTTTTTACGGTAACCCAATACATATATCTGGCTGCGTCAGACAAAGAGTTTTAAAATGACCTCAAACACGACATGTAACAATGAGAGGAATTCAGGTTTACGTCTCAAATATACGTAATATAGGCATTTGTGGTTCCTTTTAAACTACAAACATTCCCAGATCTTGCAATCGGACGTAGGCCATCAAACACACATAAAACATATCAAATATGTATTGTTAAATGTCTTTTTGACTGTAAATTCCTTGAAAGTTCTTATGGGTGTGTGTAGTGTGGACAGAGATCCTGCATGCACATTCTTTTGGGTCGTAAACTCGTAACAAGACGCTTTCAGCCAGTGTTAGCTGGATTTGGGGGGGAAGTTTCACAGACTTTGTTAGGAGTGAAAATGCTGGATTATTCATTAAAATGTATAATACAAGCATTTATCATTCGTTTAGAACTACCATACCGAAAGGTATCTTCATAGGCCCTGGGCACTCAGACCCACATAACAACATATAACATATATCTCATTAAAATGTCCTTAATGGGGAAATTCATGCCAGTTTGTGTATGTGTGTGTGTGTTGAAGTCCCAGGGTTCATGGGAAGAAGTACATTTAGTTATTTAGATGATCCGTCATTCCGTTAGTCCGTACAGTTGAAACACTGTTTGTTTTGGTTTTGAGTGGTGGTGTACCCATTTGTTTTTGTGTCCAGATCTCAGAGCCTAGGCTGCCTACAGAGACGCATTTTTTGGACGGCATGCTTATGGGCAACTAGCGGATCGTTAGGAAAGATTAGATGAATGTGATAATTTATGTTTCAGCCTTTTTTGGGCCTGAAATGACTGATACAACCTTTAACAATATCGATTGTTTCAAAGCAGCTTTACAGTATAGGAAATTACAGTAACAGAGATTGTTTTGGCTTTACAGCAGCTCTAGAATAAACTTATTGTCCAGCTAAAGTTAGTTTTGATTTATTGATTCACTTCTGTTGCAAGTGAATTAGTTATTAACCCTCTGGGGTCTAAGGGGTTTTTGAGGTCCTTGAGATGTTTTGACATGCCCTGACATTTGTGTTTTTTTTCAGTTGCTTATGTGACGGATGTTTATATTCATGGTGTATATTAACAATATAAATTAATGTTTCACTAATAATCCTTCCTGTCAGTTTTTATGTACTTCATATTATTTTGTTTAAAAAGACATAATTTAGTTTTGAACTTTTTATTAGTATTATTTCGGAAGAAGAGTTGATTAATTGTACTGGCGTCATGACGTCATTTCTGTTCTGCCCGTGCTGCGTCCTCTGTCTGCTTTGAGTGTGCTGAGGAGAGGTAAGCAGCTGGCGGTGCTCTCTCAATACAAAGTGTAAAAGTTTTCAGAAGTTGGATTGAGTACATAATGTTTGATTATATTCATGTTAAGAGTGTTAGAAATGTATTACGAAGTGTTTTATTTATGGATGGATCGGAAATAATAGTTTTATAGCTGAGTACAGCGGTTTGAGTGTATGTGTGTGCGTCGACTGAATGCTGTGATTTTGGCCGATTAATTCATTGGTCTGTGATCTGTGCAGGTGTTCAAATCGCAGAAGCAAACATGTCATGCTGTATTCTCTTTATTTCATCCAGGTATGGCTCACTTTTGGTTATTGTTTATTTTCACTAAATATTGTTTGTAATGCGTTTTCATCCATTTTATTGTTAATTCGATTGTTTACTGTCATTGTGATGACTCTGTCTGCTTTGAGTGTGCTGAGGAGAGGTGTTCAAATCGCAGAAGCAAACATGTCATGCTGTATTCTCTTTATTTCATCCAGCATGCTCCCGAATATCTACAAAAAATAAACTCTCCAGGTCAGCAGCAGATCCAGTTGTCCCGTGTCTTCCTTCAGCTACACAACACAACGCAGATCGTAGTAGGAAGTGGTGGTCAGAAATGGCCGGTTACAGTGGTGCCGTGACCCGGATGAAGATCAGCTCGTCTTCCAGGATCTTCGTCCAAGGATCAATGTCGTTTGGTCGCCGGTGGATGCTGCATTTCACTCAAGGTTTCGATGAACAGTAACACAAATAGGTTCATTTTTGCTGAACTGGACATTTCACTTCGTAATTAGCCCCACCAATTTTATTTTATTTTTCCCTCCTCTTGGTATCATTTAATCATTTATTGTGTTAGTTCTTAAATGTTTTTTTTTGCACTTGAGGTTTACATTACTCATTGTTTGGTGACCTGTGTGTTAATGAGGAATGATGGCACGTGGTTTTAATGCAGACAATTTTAATGCTGATGGGAACATGTCAGATTTAAGTTTTGGGAGAGGTAGATTTCTCAGTGACTGTACATTCACACCTGTTGCAGGGAGGGGTAATGTAGAACGAACATCACCTGAACTTTGTTCCACTCGAGTAACTGAACAGACACCTAGTCGGTTACGGGGTAATCCATTATCAGTCTGCCCAGACTTAAGTGATCCAGCATGGTATCAACTCATAACACACATTGCTCAGGAAGTAGGAACGACTATAATTTCTGCTCAAGGTGGGGTAGTCCACGGGGAAAGGGCAACCAGCAATGCACAGACTCAGAGTTTAGGTGCAGGTCAGACATTCTCAGAGGCACCCTCACTTAATTTGACAGGAGTTAAACTAGTCATGCAGTCTGAAGCAAAAGAGCCCCCTGTTTTCCGAGGGGATGGAACAGATAAGTTCAGTGTACATGAGTGGGAGGATTTAATGGACACTTACCTGCGGAAAAGAGCCATACCAATGTCGGAGCACCATCATGAAATCATTTCAAGGCTGATGGGTAAAGCCAAAGACATTGTTAAAATTACCCTTCGCAGTAACACTTCCCTAAGACCCCCTGAGAATCCAAAAGTGATATTTGACATCCTGAAACAGCATTTTAGCGAGGTCAGATATTCCTACACGCCCTTAGCTGATTTCTATGGTACAGTGCCTGTTGCCGGAGAAAACCCAGTTGAATACTGGGTCCGTTTAAATAAGGCTGTGGATGTTGCAGAGGAGGCTCTAACTAGGCTTGGGCGACAGATGGACAATCCATGTCAGGAGGCAGCCATGATGTTTGTCAAACACTGCCCGGACCCAACTATGGCAGCCATTTTCCGCTTGAAAGCACCAGATAAGTGGACAGCGAGTGAGGTACAAGAACATCTTGACAGATATCACACTGAGCAAAAGGAACAGTTGGCCATCAAATCCAAGCGTAACTTTGTTATGAGAAACGTTACAACTCATACCCAGTCGCCTGTGGAGGATGAGGTTGCCACCAGTGTTTTCCCTGTTGTGTAATCTGATAACGTTAATGCAAGCACCCCATCTCATCCACAGAATGATGATAACTGCATGAAGACACTCGTTGGTTTACTTGATCGTGCTCTTTCCCAGAATAGTCAAGCGGAGATGAGGCGCCCTCAGCCAAGCCAACCTCCTGTGAGAGCATGTAAGGTATGCCATTCCCTCGAGCATTCAACTTTAGCACATTGTCGACGACAACGACTTTGTCTTGCCTGTTTCCAACCTGGTCACATAAAGAGTGATTGTGAAAATATCCAACCCAGCGATCGTGATCAGTTTGCACAGCCACCTCAAGGTTCACCGGCTTTAAAATAGTCGGCCCACGCCTGGAGAGGGGACGTGTGGGTAGAGTGGAGCAAACCCTCGAGAATCCTGATCTTATGCAAGTTTATGAAAGTGCCTGTGCACAAGCTCCTGCTGAAGTTAAAGTGATCGCACAGAATATGCAAACCCTTGAAGTGTTTGATGAATTGTTTTATGCACCTGTCTGTGTCAACGACAGATTTCAGATGATGGGAATGTTGGACTCCGGATCTATGGCATGTACTTTCAGTGAAGCAGTAGAGAGCAGAATGCTGAGAGAGGATGTGTTGCCAAAGCCCACACCATTGCCACAGGAAATAATGTTAATAGGGTGTGGAGGTAAAGCAACTAAGCCAAAATGCATGTATGAAGTTGAGCTGAAAGTGTATGGCGAGAGATGTTTAGTGCCTGTTCTAGTTGTGCCAGGAGAGAGGGATGACTTGATCATTGGTGCCAAAGTGATTAAGTTCCTCATGCACAGGATGAAGATCAGTGATGATTACTGGAGAATCGTGTCTAACAGTGTCTCAGAGCCATTCTCATCGTGCGAACAATTCTTGGATGTCATGGCAAATACTTGTCGCTGGAGAGGTGGAGATCCACCCGATAAGGTTGGGACTGTTAAGCTTCAGCGGTCAGTTACCCTAATGGCCAAAAAAGAGCACCTTGTCTGGGGAAAGCTGCCAAGTAAAAAAAATGTCACCAGGAAGTACTGTGATTGTGGAGGCCACTTCTTCCAGATCCATGCCACGGGACATCATCGTTGGCCGAGTTGTAACACCGATGTGGGGAGATCGTTGGGTCCCTCTAAAAGTTACCAACCTTTCAGACAAACCAGTCACCCTAAAAAGAAATCGCAAGCTTGCAGATGTGTTCCCATGTCTAGCTGTTGAAGATTTTGAGCTGTTGCAGGATTTTAGTCATGTACAATTGCTCTCATCTTAGAATTCTTGTCAACTTGGTGTTACAGCTGATTTTAAGCAGAGACTAAAGGCTGTAGGCCTCAGTGACATCGACATTGACGCATGCTCTGTCAAGGGTGCAGCAAGAGAAAAGCTTGTTCAGCTGCTTGAGAGTTACCATGATGTATTTTCGAAGCATGCTTTGGATTGTGGGGAGGTCAGTGGTTTTGTCCATCGTATTCGCTTGACAGACGAGCGTCCATTCCGACTGCCATATCGTTGACTACCACCTGCTCACTATCAAAAATTATGCCAAGCTCTCTCAGAAATGGAAGAACAAGGAATAATTCGGAAATCCGTGAGCGAGTATGCTTCGCCTTTAGTTCTAGTATGGAAGAAAGACAGCGGTTTAAGGATTTGTACGGACTTTAGATGGCTGAACGCTAGGACCATGAAGGACGCACACCCTCTTCCACATCAGTCTGACTGTCTGGTTGCCTTAGGTGGAAACACTCTCTTCAGTACTATGGACTTAACGTCAGGGTTTTATAACATCCCCATGGCTGAAGAAGATAAGAAGTACACGGCGTTCACTACTCCAGTAGGACTTCATGAGTACAATAGGATGCCTCAAGGGTTGTGCATAAAGGATGCCCAGCATCCTTTATGCGAATGATGTTGAGTATCTTTGGAGACCTGAATTTTAGTAGCCTCCTTTGTTACTTAGACGATCTACTGGTGTTTGCGCCTGACGAGACTGCAGCTTTGGAGCGGTTGGAGGTAGTATTCCAACGATTAAGGAGCTACAATCTCAAGTTAAGTCCAAAGAAATGCCATCTGATGCGGGCATCCGTTAAGTTTTTAGGCTACATCATTGATGGAAATGGTGTTTCGGTTGATCCTGCAAAGGTTGAGGCCATAGTCAAGTTGTCAAAAGCTGATCTAATGGAGGAAGATGGGTGCACTCCATCTGTGAAGAGAATTAAGTCTGTTTTAGGAATGATCCTCTATTACCAGCACTTCATCCCAAATTGCTCCTCCATAGCCAAACCGCTCTTCTCTCTAACAGCTGGACAGAAAAAGAGGGCAAGGGTTAGAACAGGAGCTAAAGCAGGCACATACAGAAAGCTCAAGCCAACTGATTGGACTTCAGAGTGTGATGATGCCCTTTCTAATCTGAAGGAGAGTCTAGTGCACAGTGTGGTTCTGACACATCCCAACTTTTCTCTTCCATTAATCTTGTCAATTGATGCTTCTTTGGATGGACTTGGGGCCGTGTTATCGCAGATACCAGCGAGCGAGGAGAAAGCACGTCCCATTGCATTCGCAAGCAAGTCCCTAAGTAACTCTCAGAAGAGATATCCGGCACACAAACTCGAGTTTTTGGCCTTGAAGTGGAGCGTGTGTGAGAAATTCAGTCATTGGTTAAAACCTGTTAACCCTCGGCCAGTGCGCCGGCGGTCTGAAGCATTTTTTCCCCCACTAGTTTAATGTTTATGAATGGATTTAACGTGAAAGAAGATCGTTAATCTTGGCAAACTATATATCATTTTAAAGGTCTAAGCCTCAAGCATCAATGATAGAGCACTGTTTTTCGATGGAAAGCTTATAACAAATGTATTTCTTGCATTTAGGTAAGCAGTACACATCAAAACACACATAATCAAAAACGGAGTACTTACCGGTATTGTCGTAATAACGAGCCACACACGCATCCACTGCTAAAATTTCCAGATTTGAATGAAAAGCTGAGGGTCCACTGAATAACATCCCATAGAGCATTTTTTGTCCAAAGAAACAATAACGTTGTAATATCGATGTTTACATCGCGTTTCTTCAGGGTGAATATCATACTGGTCGGTTATGCAATAAAATAATGCATAGAAAACATACTCCCGGTAGCAGACCGTTATATGGGTATGTTGCTTAGAGTGTAATGAACAAATTAAGACCGCACACACACCCACAAATACAAAGATAAACAATATCTGGTTCAAAATATCCAAACACTGCAGTCAGTTTTTTTTTTATGTCATGATATGCACATCCTATCATTTTTTCTTTACAACGAAAGCCAATGAAAGAATCGAAATGATATGACTGAAAGAAAATGTAGCCAATCAGTGCACGATTCCAACGATACCCGGGAAGTTTAAATTTCTCACACGAACCATTTTTTTTTATTTATTTGAATGAGTTGCTCTCCATTCCGCTTGAGGAGCTAAGCTGCGACGTAGGCTGTGACCACACCCCTGACAGGTTCATTTGACAGGTCAGCTAACAAGCTACAGCTAGTAAACGGTTCCCTAGTCAACAAACATCTGTTTTTGCGTCTTACTGACTGCGGATTCTGTCATCAAATTGATCGTCAAAAGAAGTTTTTTTCTGCTGAAGATGTTTTATTCGAGATCACTCGAAGCAGCAATGATGATATTGAGGAGAGTGAACTAGAACGAGGACAGCGACGAGCGTGATATGTGTCACGATGTGGTTTTGTGTCCTGTCATGTTCTATGGTTCCCTGTCTTGTCTATTAGTTATCCCAGGTGTTTCTGATTTTCCACGCCCCCTTGTTTAGCTCGTTTGTCCCTGATTATTTATGCCCTGTGTTTCAGTCTTGTCTTTGTGAGTTCTTGTCGAATGTTTAACGTGATGTTGGTTGTTCCTGTTCCCGAGTCCTGTATCCTGTCTTGCTTATTGTAAAGTTAATAATCTGTTAATTAAAGCGTGTGCTGCAGTTGGATCCTGCCTCACCTCTTCTTCAACCGCACCATCGTTACAGAAGAACTCAACGCATCGTGATCCAGCAGCCATGCCTTTCTGGAGTCCAGTCGACGTCCAGATTCTCCGTCTTCGCCAGGAGAATCGCGCCATCGAGGATTATGTCGCAGAATTCCTCGAGCTGGCGCATCTCGCGCAAATGAGCACACAGTGCTTGATGATATTCTTCCGCGGGGGATTATCGGAACCACTCGGGTCTCAGATGCCCGAACCTGATCCACACGGGTCTTTAGAGTGGTATATCGACCTGGCCCTGTTGTGGAGCGGCTCTTCGTTTACCGTGGGCTTAGAGGAGAAGCTGCGAGAGCCTGCGCTTCACGACAGCCCGGTCGCGCCCGCGCATCACTCCAGCCCTGCCGAGACCGCGCTCTACAAGCCCGCACTTCACGTGGGCAGAGTCGAGCCCGCTTTTCACGACATGCCTGAGCTTCTTCCCACCGAGACCGACATGCCTGAGTTTCTGTCTTCCAAGCCCGCGACTCGCGTCTGCCCAGTCGAGCCCGCGCTCCACGTGAGCCCAGCCGAGCCCGCGACTCACGTCTGCCCAGCTAAGCCCGCGCTACAAGTGAGCCCCGACGAGCCCGTCCTTCACGTGAGCCCCGCCGAGTCTGCACTTCACGTGAGCCCTGCCGTGTCAAGTGAGTCAAGCGCCGTGTCAAGTGAGTCAAGCGCCGTGTCAAGTGAGTCAAGCGCCGTGTCAAGTGAGTCAAGCGCCGAGTCAAGCGAGTCAAGTGCCGTGTCAAGCGAGTCAAGTGCCGTGTCAAGCGAGTCAAGTGCCGAGTCAAGTGAATCAAGTGCCGAGTCAAGTGAGTCAAGTGTCCAGTCAAGTGTCCAGTCAAGTGAGTCAAGTGTCCAGTCAAGTGAATCAAGTGTCCAGTCAAGTGAATCAAGTGTCCAGTCAAGTGAGTCGAGCGAGTCAAGAGCCGAGTCAAGTGCTGGGTCAAGTGAGTCAAGTGGCGGGTCCAGTGAATCAAACCCAGTGACGCGCTGTCGCAGGGAGAGAAGGAGGACTCGTTTGCCTCGCCAGGCTCCGGAGGGCGTTCCCAGACTCCTCGCCCTGCCGGCCCCGCCTCTGCGCCTCGCCCTGCCGGCCCCGCCTCTGCGCCTCGCCCTGCCGGCCCCGCCTCTGCGCCTCGCCCTGCCGGCCCCGCCTCTGCGCCTCGCCCTGCCGGCCCCGCCTCTGCGCATCTTCCTGCCGGCCCCGCCTCTGCGCCTCGCCTTGCCTCCTGTGGATTTCCCCAAGTATTTTTTTGGGGGGGGCAGTAGGAGGTCCCGCGAGAGGGCCATGGAGGCAGCGCTGACATGGACCTTGTCGGTGCTATCTCCACCTGAGCCTCCTATGTCCTTGTCCCCTGCCAAGCGTGCTCCGCCCTGGTCCCCTGCCAAGCGTGCTCCGCCCTGGTCCCCTGCCAAGCGTGCTCCGCCCTGGTCCCCTGCCAAGCATGCTCCGCCCTGGCCTTCGCCTCGTCCTGCTCCGCCCTGGCCTTCGCCTCGTCCTGCTCCGCCCTGGCCTTCGCCTCGTCCTGCTCCTCCCTGGCCTCCGCCTCGTCCTGCTCCGCCCTGGTCACCCATGCTCCACGGCCCAGGCCCGCCTTGCCCGTGTCCTGGTCCCGGTTCCCAGTGTGGGCCTGGCCCCCCGTCCCTCCCCCAGGACCGCCCTCCTGAACTTTTTTGCTGTTTTTGGTGGGCGTCGGGAGCCGCCCATAGGGAGGGGGCTATGTCACGATGTGGTTTTGTGTCCTGTCATGTTCTATGGTTCCCTGTCTTGTCTATTAGTTATCCCAGGTGTTTCTGATTTTCCACGCCCTCTTGTTTAGCTCGTTTGTCCCTGATTATTTATGCCCTGTGTTTCAGTCTTGTCTTTGTGAGTTCTTGTCGAATGTTTAACGTGATGTTGGTTGTTCCTGTTCCCGAGTCCTGTATCCTGTCTTGCTTATTGTAAAGTTAATAATCTGTTGATTAAAGCGTGTGCTGCAGTTGGATCCTGCCTCACCTCTTCTTCAACCGCACCATCGTTACAATATGCTTGAGGATGGAAATTTATCAAATTTTATATCGGTGAGTTTGCTATAACGTTACATAATTTATGTAACATACATGCACACATTATACGTGTGTGAGAGTGAGAGAGTGAGTGTTTGGGTTCCATTTGTTTCATAAGGTAAATGCATTGTGGTCTGAAAAGATTATGCTACTTTATATGCATTTATTTATTTGCATCGATATGTGTTGTGCAGTTGTTTGCTGTTTTTTTCTGGCACACACACACTATCTATCTATGTGGTGTGTGTGTGCTGGGAAAAAGGATGGAGGGGGCTGGACACCTGTGCAATATAGATGTGAATAGACTGAAATTGTCTGTGTTTTTTCCTAGCACACATACTGTATGTAGGCTATATAGATTTTTACAGTATAATATTTATAGTACAAATACAAATAGACTGAAACTTTTACCACACTACATATATATGCGCTAAAGGTTTCAGTCTATTTGTATTTGTACTGTAAATAAATAATGTAGCCTATGTTATACTGTAAAAATGTATACAATGTGTGTGTGTGTGTTGGGAAGAATTGCAGAAAATATGTGCTAGAGATAAATAGGAAGGAGTTGTGTGCTATCAAAATTGCATATTCCTGTCTGATGGCCGGCCATCAGTGTGATTGTTGGTTCTATGTCTGGTCATCCATGTGAATGCTGTCTGTATCACTGGCCATCACCGGCCATTGATTGTTGATTGAATGGACGACCTTTAGGGCCCTATCTTGCACTCAGCGCAATTGACTTTGTACACTGACGCATGTATCATTCCTATTTTGCACCCGCGCAAAGCGGACTTTTCCCTCCACAGACGCACGTCGGTAAACTAGGAAATCAACTTGCGCTCCCTGGGCGGGTCGGCGCAAAAAAAGAGGCGTGTTTCGGCGCAAACACTCCCTGGTGCTATTTTGCAGTTCCAGAAAACAATTGCGCCACTGACCAGAAAAAACCTAGTCAAAAGTCAGTGGCGCGTTGCGCGTTGTTCATAATGCTATTTTAAGCGCGCATGCTTGGCCATAATGTAGCGGGTGCACAACGCGCATACACTTTGATTCTCTCATCAACACAGATGCAGCAGTTTTTATTTTTGCAAATCATACATTATAACAAGGAAAAATATTAACACATGAGGGAAATCATTGTGGTGTCCATGAAGATGTAAGAAATATGTAGTAAGCCTAAATCTAGCTTACATTTACCCAATTTTTTCAGGCTAATTGTAGGAATGACATGGCTGATGACACCATTTTTGATGCCAGCAACAATGAGTGAAATACGGTTTAATTGAAAACACGCTGTGTAATTGAACGAACGTTCGGCATACTGAAACTGCGTTTCAGGTGTTTGAATAGGTCAGGAGGCACTTTACAGTACAGTCCTCAAAAAGTTGTAGCATTCTTTGTGGCATGTTGTGTTTTACACAACATTTCCATAAATCAAGGTTGTGTTGTTGACATAGATGAGGAAACATTAGAGGACTTAAGGACACGTGATGGTGAACTGCATGTGCCGATGCCACTTAACCCAAATGCCCCAGCAGCAGCACGGGACAGGAGAGCGTATTTGGCAGAAGAGCTGCTTCGTCATCTACACTACAGTATAGTGAGGTAAAGCAAATTAATATCGGTCTAATGTTCGACTACATTTAAAAAATATAACCATGCATATATTCGTGATTCAGAGAGAACGAGTCCAAAACATCCGAAAGTGTTTATTTGTGACATTTCTTTATTTACATTTGTCAAAATGAAAAATCAATATCAAACAGTATATCGATTAAAAAAAAATACAAACGGAAAATTAGGTTGAAAAGAACGTCGGTCTCCTCGGCTGTGAACCGCTCCTGGCGCGCGCCTGGTAAATCCGCCGTATTAATAACAATCCGCCATGCAACATGCGCACCTGCTCTTAAAGGGTATGTTGGATGACGCTCTGATTGGTTTATTTCACGTTACGCCCAAACCACGCCTATGAATAATGAAGCTACTTCAGACCAACCCCTTTTAGATTTGCGCCAGGCGCAAGAGGCATTTATCCTGCCGGGAAAATAGCAACAGCGCCGAGACCCGCCCACAAAGGTACTTGCGCTTTAAGCTTTGACACTTGCGTTTCAGATCGTGCGCTGGGTGCAAGATAGGGCCCTTAGTATGAATGCTGTCTAAACGACTGCCCATCAATTTGATTGTTGAATGAATGGCCAGCCATATAAAAACTAAACAGAATTATTTACTTGACATGCAGTGCTAATTATCTTTCCATTCTTTCCCATGACACAGCCATCAAGTTGAATCTTCAGATGAAGAGTGGCATCCAAGCACCAGCCAACCAGCAGAAAAGAGATGCAAGCTCTCAGTTTCTTCAAGATCTACACTTGCTGTTTTAGATGTGAATCGACCAGTAAAAGTAAGAGGCAAAAAGTTCTGTTGTGCAAATAAATCACTTGCATAAAGTCTTCTGGTTGTGTGTATTATTTTATAATTTAACTATTATGAATTGACTAAAATAGCTTGCAGTACCCTTCATAACATTAGGTCATTAGGTTGCTTTTTGATGTATCCAAGGAGGTTTCTTGGTACCTGGACATAGTCTTGGAAAAAAGTTTGCAGGAACCCCATTTTTCATTATATCTTCCTCAAATTTGAAATATAAACTGATGAGATTGGTGGCTTTCAATCATTTACCTATCTGGATTCCTCCAGGTCTATTTTTATATATTTGTACATGAAATAATAAAACATTATTTGTAGCGCACATTATTTTTGAGGCACTTCAACTTTTATAACTTTTTATCTGTTTGAGCATTATCAACTCTGATTGATTGTTAGTGGAGTCCCAATTGTCTTCTTTCCAAAGAGACCTTAATTGTGCCTGTGGTACACTGTTCTCAGGAGCTGTATTTATTTTAATCCAGGTATGTCATTTTCAGCTGTGATCCCCCTAGTGGGGGTGAAGGTTAACAGGTTAAAGGGCCACACGTTCACTGTATGGACGGACAATAACCCGCTCACTTATATTCTAACCAAGGCTAAACTCGATGCTTGTGAACAGCGCTGGGTGTCTAAGCTTGCTGCTTACACCTTTGACCTCAAACATATTGCTGGAAAGAAGAACACTGTGGCTGACGCCTTGAGCCGAGATCCTTTCGCAAAAACAATCAGTCACCGGCTCATCACGGAGCGATATAGTAGCTTACTAACTGACGCTGCAGGTGTAACTGAACATGGAATTCAAGACACTTTCCGTCTACAAGTGAACAATCTTCATGTGTTGCTTCAGCCGATTTCTGCAGTGTCCTGTGATCACACAGCAGTCGGAGCTCATCTGGACCTCCATAATCAGTGGGAAACTGTAACTGAGATGAGGGCTATGCAGGCAATTCAGGCTATCCAGAATGCAGCACCGCTTGGCTATGATACATTTACAGAAATTTCCCTCGAGGAGATCCAGCAGGGTCAAGAGTCAGATCCAGTAATCTCGAAGATTATTCCCTACCTGAGTCAGATGAAGCGACCTTCGAGGCGAGAGAGGGCTGGAATGGATGCTAGGGCTCTAGTTCTTCTTAAGCAATGGGATCGGCTGAAAATTCAAGATGGAGTCTATCGTGTCTCTAAAGATCCTTTAAGCAAGCACAAAGGTTTCAACTTGTGCTTCCGTCTTGTCTTAAGACTAAAGCCTTAACTGGTGTACACGATCTTGCTGGACATCATCAGGGACAGTCAAGAACTCTCCAGCTAACTCGACAACGCTTTTTCTGGCCTAGAATGGAGCGTGACATTAGGGACTATGTCAAGTGTTGTCAGAGGTGTATACTGGCCAAAACACCAGAGCCATCTGCACGAGCTCCTCTTGAGAGCATTAGAACTTCTGCCCCTATGGAGTTAGTGTGTTTGGATTTTTGGACTGCTGAGGACAGCAAACAGCGCTCTGTAGACGTATTAGTTGTGACTGATCACTTCACGAAGTTGGCCCATGCCTTTCCGTGTGTAAACCAGAAGGCAAAACAGGTTGCGAAAAAGTTGTGGGATCATGTCTTTTGCGTTTATGGTTTTCCAACACGCATTCATACGGATCAAGGGACCAACTTTGAAAGTACCCTCATAGCAGAACTGCTCAAGCTGGCAGGTGTTGAGAAATCCCACACTACGGCATACCACCCGATGGGAAACGGTGGGACAGAGCGGTTTAATCGGACCTTGGGCAGTATGCTTCGTTCTCTGCCTCTCAAGGAGAAGCATAAGTGGCCTGAACAGATACAGACTCTGACATTCGCGTATAATGCCACAGTACATGAGACTACTGGCTATGCCCCATTCCAGTTGATGTTTGGTCGCATCCCAAAGCTACCTGTTGATGTTATGTTTGGGCAGGTGTTGCAGGATCCGGTGAGTGTCGACCCTGGTAGCTATGCAAAATCCCTTATGTCTTACCTGCATGAGACAGCTCGCATTGCTCAGAAACACACTGAAAAGGAACAGAGAAAGCAGGCTAAGTGTTACAATCGGAAGGTCAAGGGCACATGTTTGAACATTGGAGACAGAGTTCTCCTTGCAAACAAGAGTGAAAGAGGAAAGAAAAAGCTTGCCGATAAATGGGACCCAACTGTCTATACTGTAAAGGACCGGAACCTTCAGACAAACATATACAAACTGATTGACGAAGGAGGCAAATCCAAAGTGGTGCATCGAAATTTGATTCTGGATATCAGTTTCCTACCCATTGAACCACCTCAAGACGACAAGGACATACAGTCTGATGCTGACAATATGGAGAGTGAGTCTTGTGTGTCTGAGTTGTCTGACTCGTTGGAAGAGGAGAGTTCTGATGATAGAACGAGGGCATGGGTACTTGAAGGTGAAGGACAGATTGAGGGTCAAAAGTTTATGGATGATGATGTTCTGGAATCTGATCATTCAGTCCACAGTCGAAGAAGTGTCTGCGAACAAAATCCCAGTGAAAATGAGGCTGTTGGGGGTTCTGATCGAGTACCTTTCATAGAGACCGAATCTTCTGCTAGTAATCCTGACTCGTTAACAGAAACTGTAAATGACACATCCGATAACAGTATTACTGACACACAAGCACAAATTCCAACTGACACATTGGGTGTTAGGACCCGTGCAGGAAGGGTGGTAAAAAAAGTTAACCGTTTAATTGAGTCGATGGCACAGAGACCATTTTATGTTCAGAGAATGGGGTCATCTTTAGCAAGGAGATCAGGATCATTTCTTTCTTTATTTTAAAAGGTATTTGATTCTTTGAAAATACTGTAGAAATGTATACAAGATGTGAATTTCATTAAGTGTAATACAGACCAGATTATTGGATGTTGTACAAGGCAGCATACTGTTCTAAGAATATCTGAGACTTGATCAACCTTGGATTTTTCTTAACCTGTAAAGCGGGTAACTTACTATGTTGAACTGCGAATGAGATTCGTTGAAAATCTGGTTCCGTTGGATCAAATTTGGTGTCCTTTAGTCAGGATATTTGTGAAATTCAGGAGGGGTGAATGTGACGGATGTTTATATTCATGGTGTATATTAACAATATAAATTAATGTTTCACTAATAATCCTTCCTGTCAGTTTTTATGTACTTCATATTATTTTGTTTAAAAAGACATAATTTAGTTTTGAACTTTTTATTAGTATTATTTCGGAAGAAGAGTTGATTAATTGTACTGGCGTCATGACGTCATTTCTGTTCTGCCCGTGCTGCGTCCTCTGTCTGCTTTGAGTGTGCTGAGGAGAGGTAAGCAGCTGGCGGTGCTCTCTCAATACAAAGTGTAAAAGTTTTCAGAAGTTGGATTGAGTACATAATGTTTGATTATATTCATGTTAAGAGTGTTAGAAATGTATTACGAAGTGTTTTATGTATGGATGGATCGGATATAATAGTTTTATAGCTGAGTACAGCGGTTTGAGTGTATGTGTGTGCGTCGACTGAATGCGGTGATTTTGGCCGATTAATTAATTGGTCTGTGATCTGTGCAGGTGTTCAAATCGCAGAAGCAAACATGTCATGCTGTATTCTCTTTATTTCATCCAGGTATGGCTCACTTTTGGTTATTGTGACAGTTTATTTTCACTAAATATTGTTTGTAATGCATTTTCATCCATTTTATTGTTAATTCGATTGTTTACTGTCATTGTGATGACTCTGTCTGCTTTGAGTGTGCTGAGGAGAGGTGTTCAAATCGCAGAAGCAAACATGTCATGCTGTATTCTCTTTATTTCATCCAGCATGCTCCCGAATATCTACAAAAAATAAACTCTCCAGGTCAGCAGCAGATCCAGTTGTCCCGTGTCTTCCTTCAGCTACACAACACAACGCAGATCGTAGTAGGAAGTGGTGGTCAGAAATGGCCGGTTACACTTATAAACATATTAATGGCAAAGTTGTCATTGCACTCTATTTAGCACAAACAGGGCTACCATAATATGTGAGCAACATGTATGTACATGTTTGTATTTTTGAAGGAATATTGTTTATGCATGGTTATTGAAAAGACTAAAATTTAAAGCCTCTGAAATAAGGCCACAAAACACTCACTAAACATGTGTCCACAATACTTTTGACTAATGGACGTTGTTGCCTAGAATTTTTGCTTCAAAATGATCTGAAAATCATCCTGGCTAATCATTTACACAAAACAATACATTGATTTAAACTTTTTAAGACACTTTTTGTCTGTGAAGGCAATATGCGAGTGGGCATGATTCTCACCTGAGTGGGCGTGATTCTCACCTAAGAGGACAATGTCCTTGAATAATGAGCGCATAATTAGCCTTTCACACAGGTGTGTCATAGCCTGGTTCTACCAGACTCTCGTACATTTCATTTGTACAGAGAGTCTGGCCTCTCTCCATTGAGAAACGTTTACTTCCTTGTAGGCGGGTTCTCTGTTAAAGTTAAAAACTATTGGATCTGCCCAGAGTCACTCAGGATCTGCCATAGCCAATCGCTAACGTGTGGTCGTGACGTATGTCATGCGCCGAAACCGTCCGGAAACAACAAGTCCGAATGATCAGAGGATTATGTTTAGAATAAGATGTCTGTTAACGAGAGCTGCAGGTTTTGTTCATTGAATTTAAGAGTTCAAGGAACAATTGACCGTTCGCAAAGACCCGCCCCCCTTAGTTACTGTCGATATGTCCGTCAAGCTACGCCGCGCTCACACACACACCATGTTCTCACGCAGTGAAAAATACGTTGCAGAGCAGAGAGGAGACTGACACCACGCTGACAGACAGGACAGAACATGTTACTTTTCGGTAACTTTTCATATTAAACATATTAAACAAAGTCTCACCTTTTAAATTTGGTAATTTTCTTAAATAAAAGTAAACAATGAATACCGTTTTGTGGCTCTTTAATGTGTCGTGACAGATCGCTGTACAGCCTCAGTTAAAGCTGCTCGTGAACCGATCATCTCTTCCTTCTAGTTCATTTATAGCATCAAATAAACATGAATGAACATAAGAAGGAATGTTGTTTTAACCGCGGAAAGGCGTCAGTACATTCCGTTTCTCAAGTTCAAATCCTCCCATGTTAATCTACTAACTCTCCTGACTGCTTTGTCGGAGAAAATGGCGGATGGCGAAGTATGATTGTTCAGATCAGCTGTCAATCAAGCTCCCTGCGAACGGTCAATTCTAAATTCTAAATGTATATTTGACACTAAGGACAGTAATGTATTCAGTCAACTGTCGAAGCTGGGTCTAATCGGAAAAATAATCGACAGATTAATCGATTATTAAAATAATCGTTAGTTGCAGCCCTAAACATGTGACATGTGACACAGGTGACAATAACAGGACAAGACATTACTCACCGTGTTTGTTGACTGATTCTTACTCGCTGGGCTTTTAATTAACTCAAAGGCGCGGGCGCGTGAGAGAAAATAAATAAATAAATAACTGAGCGCACAGGTGGCGCGTTAACAGGCAAGCGAGTTACTAGCGTGTTGTGCTAACAATAACGCAAGCTAGCGATGTAAGGTTAATCTGAGATGTTGGGTAAGCTGTATTTAGAAGTATAGACAACTAGAAATGATAGTAAATGATGGTTCAAAACAGAAAGAAATGCAAAGCTAATACGAGGTTTAGACGGAGCTTACAGCCTCAAAGCAAACAAACTCACAGCAGGCAGCAAGGCAGACAGGAGCATGTGACATTCTGACAGGAGGAAAATTTTATGTACAGAATTGGACCGTGGTGAATATATTTACACAAGTTTTTAACCCTATTTGAATATAAAGCCCAGTTGAATATAAAAAAAGTCAAGTGCAAACGTTACTCCCGCTCGTCATCAGCTGCTGTCAGCCACAGTTGCTAGGCGACAAGAACAATCGTCCGTAGACTAGACCGGTCCGAGTGCTTCAGATGCGCCCTTTGAGCTGTAGTTAGCAACAATTTGTTAATATTGTGACAATAGGCCTACATTTTGTTACTTTAATTTTTAAAACCAGTGCTGAAATGTAAGGAACTACATACTTCGTTGATACTCACGTATTTAAAAGTATAATTAAGTATTCTAAGTATTCTTGGCTTGTACTCGTGTTTACTATTTTGATTGAGTAGCTTATTAAATACTTTTTTAAAAACATAATATTACA
This sequence comes from Semotilus atromaculatus, assembly GCA_031834385.1. NCBI lineage: Eukaryota > Metazoa > Chordata > Actinopteri > Cypriniformes > Leuciscidae > Semotilus > Semotilus atromaculatus. The sequence goes on from JAULUF010000001.1 coordinate 28,446,498, forward strand.
CACTGTCTAATAAACTTGAGTTCAAGTTTATATAGTAACAAGCTTCCGGGTGGAATAGCTTATAGAGTAAATAAAATAAGCATGGAACTGAACCTGATCTTGTAAACACAGAGATAATAATTACCCTTATGAAAAATAGATTTATTCAAGTGTTCCATTAGTATATTTCTTTTCAACTAAAAATTAGAAAGCATACTTTCAGTCTACATTTTATGTACTTCTCAAAATAAAGAGAAAACTTTATTAGTACTAAATAAAGTTTCTAAGTACTATGGTGTAAAACTACTCCATCTGTGTTTGACATAAATGTAATTTTCTCAACTTTTTTGTTTAAAATGTTGCCTTTCTTTGTGAAACTCACCAACATTCAAGTGTTGATAAAAAAAGGATGCATGAAGCTAATAAAATGTTTTTTTTAAATTAAAGTAGGCTACAGTCAAAGATATTTTTTCAAGCATAGTAGTATAGGCCTACTGCAAGTGCAAATATAATATATAAATAGTAAACTATAAGTATAATGTTAAGTTCACTTAAAGAAAACTTGTAGTATAAAACGACTAAACTAGTAGTTTACTGAGAGTGTACTTCAAAGTGTACTTTCATAAACTAAAAAATGTGGTACAAGTATTAAAATAGTAAACTACTAGTATTAATGAAAAACGTAATTATGAACTAGTTGTGCACTTAGTTTACTACTGTACTGCTACACTTATAGTAGACTACACTTAAACATATACTTTTATATACTAAAAGTGGGCCAATGTAGTCCCGAGCGGTATTAAAATAGTACACTTACAAGTTTACTACTAGTACATATTGACATTAGTAAACTTACTACATAAAAAAATAAATGCTTGAACATTACTTAAGTATACTTCATAAAATTAACTTGAAGTATACTTCTTTTTAGTAAGGGTTACATTAAACTACACAAAAGTATATAGTTTAAATGTATCAACCTTGAAAATATTCAGAAGTAAAATGCAACTTAATATAAATGCAAAACCATCATAAAAACCCTGACAAGGAGTTTTTTTTTTCCTGCAGAATACATTCCTTTACTTTTACTCTTGATACCTTAAGTACATTAGATTATGCAAGATCATTTAGCTTAACTAAGCTTTAAAATATATGACTAGTAGTTTTTCCTCCTATACGGTATTAGTGGTTCCCTTTCAAGGGAACTCGCGTTGCGCAGATTGAAGCTAAGGGAACGCTTTGCGTGATGTATTGAAGCACATATAAAATCAGTCTAATGGTGTGACGGGAAGTCAGAGGTGGGTGACGTCATGAACCAGGAAACTGTAAAAGCCTGTTCAAACCCAGCCGCGTCAGCTTCTGTGTCTTCACAAGCACTATATGTGAAACTGTCCTTGTTTATTTGGTGTTGTCTGTGATATATATATATATATACACTCACCTAAAGGATTATTAGGAACACCATACTAATACTGTGTTTGACCCCCTTTCGCCTTCAGATCTGCCTTAATTCTATGTGGCATTGATTAATAAGGTGCTGAAAGCATTATTTAGAAATGTTGGCCCATATTGATTGGATAGCATCTTGCAGTTGATGGAGATTTGTGGGATGCACATCCAGGGCACGAAGCTCCCGTTCCACCACATCCCAAAGATGCTCTATTGGGTTGAGATCTGGTGACTGTGGGGGCCATTTTAGTACAGTGAACTCATTGTCATGTTCAAGAAACCAATTTGAAATGATTCGAGCTTTGTGACATGGTGCATTATCCTGCTGGAAGTAGCCATCAGAGGATGGGTACATGGTAGCCATAAAGGGATGGACATGGTCAGAAACAATGCTCAGGTAGGCCGTGGCATTTAAACGATGCCCAATTGGCACTAAGGGGCCTAAAGTGTGCCAAGAAAACATCCCCCACACCATTACACCACCACCAGCAGCCTGCATTGTGGTAACAAGGCATGATGGATCCATGCAGAGGTGTATAGTAACAAAGTAGAACTACTTCACTACTGTACTTAAGTACTAAAAGGCTGTATCTGTACTCTACTAGAGTATTTTTTTTTCTCATACTTCCACTTTTACTTCAGTACATATTTTCGATGAGTTTAATACTTTTACTCAGATAATTTTTTCACGTGCTGCATAGTTACTCGTTACAATTATAAAAATGTTACGATTCATTCCAAACCCGCATTATCACTGCCAGAGCGGGAGATGGCTCTGTCACCAGGTTTGATGAACCAGGCTCATCATCGAGCGAATCAAGCGATCAAGAAGACATGCGTGCTCCCGTTCTGCCTTTCGCTCTTCTGCTGCCTTACATTAAGAACACTTGAGCTTTGCTAGTTTGTTTCGAGATGGAAGAACCAGAAACAACGCCTTCAACTTCGAGTGATGGTGAGGATTAGGAGACCACCCCTGGCCCTACTTAATAGTCCATGTTTTCATTTCTGAATGAAAGGCAATATATACTTGTGCGTAGCCTTCATGAGGACGTCGACGCTCTGAATCGTTCTTTGTTTAAATAGTTTAAAATCACTATTAAAAAGATATAAGACTCAAGTTTCAGTATTTGATCACAATTTTATTCTGAGGAGTTGAATGAGTCGATACCTTTAGTATGATGTATGAATTATAAGCGTCAGCCGCTCCCATTCAGAAAAAAATGTGCTGTCGTTATGAGAACGCTTGACAAACCAACGTTCCTCAGGGATTTTAGCTCAAAAATGTGCAGATTTTGACAAATATTGATAGATTTCATAGGTTTACGTCAGATTTCTATAGAGAGGAATAATATTTATTGAAATTATACCCAAAATGGGCCGATGTAATCATTATGAGCGCTGGATACTCCGATGTATCCTACTGTGTTTTCAATCCATACTGGCAGCCTGAGGGCGCCCTGTGCACATTTAGTCCATATATGGAACACATGAAGAAGAGACATCATGTGAGATTCCAGGAACTCCCTGACTTAAAGCTTCCAGAGATGCTGTTAGATGCAAATAAATACCCAATAAACTGGAGAAATAAGGCACAAGCAGGAAGAGAAGGGAGGGATACTTTAAAGGGGGAAGGGACATACTTGATCTGTTTTTGTTTACAAAGAGTTAAACTCAGTGTTTTAAGGTGCTTTTGTACATTCCTGTCCTTGTACTGCTGCTTCAGCCAAATGAATTGTAAGTGTCCTGAACATTTGAAATAATATAAACAATATGTTCAAACTTTTGACTGTTTTTTTTTAACTACATAACACGAGACTTGTACTTTTACTTTCAGTACTTGAGTAGTAAATTTTAAAATAAACTACTTGCAATACTTAAGTACAATTTTTTTTGAATACTTTAGTAGAACTACTTAAGTGTGGTGCTTAAAGAGTACTTCAACTTCTACTCAAGTTACTTTTTTGATAGAGCACTTGTACTTTTACTCAAGTCCGGGTTTCGAGTACTTTATACATCTCTGGATCCATGTTCTCATTCTGTTTATGCCAAATTCTGACTCTACCATCTGAATGTCTCAACAGAAATCGAGACTCATCCGACCAGGCAACATTTTTCCAGTCTTCAACTGTCCAATTTTGGTGAGCTCTTGCAAATTTTAGCCTCTTTTTCCTATTTGAAGTAGAGATGAGTGATACCCGGTGGGGTCTTCTGCTGTTGTAGCCCATCCACCTCAAGGTTGTGCGTGTTGTGCCTTCACAAATGCTTTGCTGCAAACCTCGGTTGTAATGAGTGGTTATTTCAGTCAAAGTTGCTCTTCTATCAGCTTGAATCAGTCGGCCCATTCTCCTCTGACCTCTAGCATCAACAAGGCATTTTTGCCCACAGGACTGCCGCATACTGGATGATTTTCCCTTTTCACACCATTGTTTGTAAACCCTAGAAATGGTTGTGCGTGAAAATCCCAGTAATTGAGCAGATTGTGAAATACTCAGACCGGCCCGTCTGGCACCAACCACCATGCCATGCTCAAAATTGCTTAAATCACCTTTCTTTCCCATTCTGACATTCAGGCCCCGTTTACACAGAGGGAAAGCGCAGATATTTCCCTGCGGTTTGGCCTCTCGTTTACACGAAAACCCCGTTTTTATCACAGAAAACGATTATTTTTTAAAACTCTGGCCAAAGTGGAGATTTCTGAAAACGCCGGTTATGTGTTGCCGTGCGGGTATTTATGCGGGTCGTGCGCACGATGTTATTATTGAAAACGGAGGGGGGGAAATATTCGTTTCTCTAAATACCCGGCTATGTGTAAACGTAGCCTCAGTTTGGAGTTCAGGAGATTATCTTGACCAGGACCACACCCCTAAATGCATTGAAGCAACTGCCATGTGATTGGTTGATTAGATAATTGCATTAATGAGAAATTGAACAGGTGTTCCCTTGAGGAAAACCGCTTATAAATTATATTAGATTATGTCTTTTGAAAATATAAAAATGTTGAAAGTTTTCTGTGATGGGTAGGTTTAGGGTTGTTGATATGCAGTTTTGTTTATATATTGTGTGTGTGTGTGTGTGTGTGTGTATATAGCTATGTTGCTGAAGGTGTGTTTTTGAGTGCTTGCACACATTCATGCATGTGGCGTCTCTGACACCAGACCCGGTTCTAATGAGGCGGTTCAGCAGACTGGCTCAGGTGCCGCACCCCAGTCATGCCACAGAACATTGACAAATGGCTCTGGTCTCCTCATTTAATCTAAGCGAGCAAGGCCACAAGAGCTACCGGCAATTTCATAGAAACGAGTCCCCTGAGTCTAAACGTGACTTCCCCTTTGCCTCAGTTAGAGAGCAATACAAGAACATTGCATTAATTTCCTTGGAAACAATTGTTTCTGAGTATGGGGGGTGGAGGAGGTTTATGGAGGGGTTTGTATTGGAGAAAAGTGAGTGAGTGCACAATGAAATGGCAAACATACAAAGAGACTCTGTAAACTTTTTCTTTGCTTTGCCAGATGAAAGAGGAGGCTTATGCAAATAATTTCGCACCACAGCCCTTCAAGATAGCCGGGTTTCGGCTTTTTTTCCCCCTGTTGGGTTTTGCTGCAGCTTGCTTGTCTACTTTTCTCTGTTTAGCATGTTACACAAACATATTCTATGTTTCTTAAAGCACACTTACATAATATTTATCCAGAAATATATTTACTCTGCAGATTACACACATTTTTCTGCACAGAATACCAGAATGCAGACTGATCTCATGAAATAGCGTATGTATGACACGCCAATTCGTATTTCCATTTTTGGCGTGCTATCAACACGCATAATCGCTTTTCAGCGTGTTTATCAACGCCATTGACTTAACGTTACATTACTATATATACATATATGACCTACCCCAACGACGTCCCTAAACCTACCCGTCACTTGGGTTATTAGCATTTATGACTCTTCCCCTACCATCCTAGGGAAAAAAATATCGCTCCCCAGATGTAGATATTCATTTAGCTTAGTTTCGCTCGGAAATTTAACGGCGTACACATACACGCGGCGTGGACATACACGCGGCGTACACATACACGCGGCGTGGACATACACGCAGCGTAGACATACACGCGGCGTGGACATACACGCGGATAGCTGAAAATGCGTATAGATAACACGCCACTTGATTTGAAAGTGGCGTGTATGTTTACGCAAAGTCATGATGTCATGTTGCAGAATGATCTGCATTTGCCAAAATGTCCAACAGAGTACATTGCATGCACTTACTGTTTCCCACAATGCAAAATGCTTAGATTGACCTTACATTGTAGTGCTGTAATTTTGAATATTGATTTTATTTCGAATTTTATTTAATTTTTGACATGTATAAATAAATAAATAAATAAATTCATGCATGCATACACACAGATGACAACTGAAGCCACAGAAATGCAATGTGACAGTGGCATGGTGTCCATTTTAGACACGACTGCTTGGCTTACCCAAGCAATATGAGAGAGTGAGTGAGTGTGGGGATTTGCTAATTAACATTGCTATAACATTGTAAATAAGCTTTGTGTTACACCTCAAATTATATAGTAAAATCCTAGTGATATGTTGCTGTCTTCAAGTAAATCCTTTGCCAAAAGGAAGTTTTCTAACATATGTTTTACAGAGGGATCTGTCAATGTTCTGCGTTCTTATTGGTTGGTTGGCATAAGTAAGCAATAAGATACGAGAGGCTGTGCTGTATCGTGAATAAGTAACGGCTGAAGGGCGTTGTTAGGCACGACGCGAAGCGGATGCCCCTTAAGCCGTTACTTATTCACGATAAAGCGCTTGCCTCGAGTACCTTATTGCTTTTATAAAACGGTTACCACACCACAAAAAATATTAAAGCCGAAAAATATGTATCTATGCAACTTTCATGAAGTAAAATCACTAAAAGCCTTCCCTCCGCTGGAAAAAATAGTCCCCGACCGTAAACAGCAACAGACGTTACATACATTATTTCGCCAATAGATGGCGGCAAAGTCTTTATGAGTGAGTCAGTCAGTAGAGAAGACTTTTAAATTGAAAGGATGAAACTGAGAGATGACTATAGCACGGAAAACTCCTTTACTGTTAAAAGGACAAGATATCGCAGTGGACATTCAAACGAATTTTATTATGAATATAGGACTGACCTGAAGGAAAATGCTATGTCTACTATGCAGGTACAGCTGCTTACTCGATCTCTCACAATATTCTACTCTATTAATTAACAATATCAATGAGATCAAACATGTGTTTAAGTTGCGAAGAGTGGTTGCTAGGGGTGTTGTGTAGTGATTCATAGAACTATTGGGTAAAGCGGTCATAGCCGTGTTTTATCGTGAATAAAGCACAGCTATTGACCAATCAGAATCAAGGATTGGAACTAACTGTTTTATAAGGGCGATTTTAAGCTGCAACAGAATTGCTTGCCCACATTTTTATTTTGAATTCATGCTGTTTAATGTAAATATAAAAATTGTGACAAGCAAATAAATATTTAAATGAAATGTTATGACTTATAATAAATTCAAATTATTTGCCATTATTCAAATTGTATAATTTTTTGTCTAAAATTTAACGGTAACACTTTACAATACGGGAGCACTAATATGCATTAATTCATGCTGAACTAATGCACAGATAATCACGTGTTAATGTATAACTCATGAAGAACTAAACCATTAATTAATTATTAACTAATTATTAAAGGTATTGTTGGTAGAATTTTTCTAACAAAATATGTATGGACTTTCTATATATACCAACACATAATTCAAATGTAAGTACTCTGAAAAAGAAAGTATAAAAATCGAGTAGTCCTCTCAGTGCTGTAATAAACACAGCTACTTATCTCCATTCGGGACGAATGAAATGATTGGCTGGATGAAATGATTGGCTGGAGCGACTGTCACTCTCCCTCGCTACCATGGCAATCACCCCTGCAGCTACAGGAGCCGCCCACACGCGCGCGCCCGTTTGAATCGAGGAGGGGAAGAAGCACGGACGTATTTAGCAGTCAAAATTCCCAGTACCTGCATATACAGTCAGCGAAGGCAAACCAGGCAAGAAAAGGAAAACAGTATTTGAAAAGGCTATGGCCAAAAAGTCTTTGAATAAAGCAAGCAATATCAGGGCTTTCCAGCGGTGGACAACTCAGGGACATCAAGGGGTTGAAAAGTGACGGTAACAGTGCTTTCATCGTGGAAGCTCTTACATGCAAAACACCGTATATGTTATGAATCTTACACGAAATTCTCCTTCATCACAGTGTAACTGATGGTAACAGGAAAAACGTGTATCAATGCAACCTGTTTTTAGCTTTGAGTTTGCGTTATGTTACTAGCTTGTTACCGAATCAAACTCAATATATTTTAAACTTTACCAGTATTGATATGCTGGATTGATAGTGAGCACTAACAGCCATGTTAGTTGTTTATATTCATAATGATAAAGTTAGGTATTTTATTACATGTGATTCTGACATGATGTCACTCCATGGACTGCTCGTCTCCGCTATATAGGCGCTGGAAAAACGCGTCCTCCAGCTGAGCGCGGGCGGCATCGCACGGTCATGTGTTTTGGGGGTGTGGCTTTGGAAGGAGCCCAGACGGGAGGGGGTGGGTGTCAATGGAATAATGAGCTCTGTTTATTGCAGCCCTGAGAGGACTACAGACACTCGATTTTTAAAATCTCTTTTCCAGAGTACTTACATTTTAATTATGTATCGGTATATAAAGATAGTTTAAACAATTTTGGGAATTGTAATTTTTTTGAAAATTCTGCCTACAATACCTTTAAGTAGTCATGTGCCTCGACAAGTCATAACATAATGATACTTTTGCAAATCATTAGCGAATGATTAATTAAAGCAGCCAATTCGGAGTTGAAGTACATGACTTTAACCAATTGTAGTAATTAACGCATTAAATTAATCTATTAGTTAAGAAAATAGGTAACACTTTATTTGAAGGGGTGTGCATAAGACTGACATGACACTGTCATAAACATGACATAACACCTGTCATGAACATGAAGGAGTCTTTATGAATGTTTATGACTGTTGTCATTAAGTGTCATTCGGTAAATTATGACACTTTTAATGCAAAGTTGACATTGTTTAAAATGTCTTTGTTATGACAACTTGACATTAACAAAGACAAAAATGTCTTTGTTATGACAACTTGACATTAACAAAGACAAAAAATGTCTTTGTTATGACAACTTGACATTACCCAAGACAAAAATGTCTTGATTATGACAACTTGACATTAACAAAGACAGAAATGTCTTTGTTATGACAACTTGACATTAACCATGAAATCATAACCTGTCAACCTGTCACAAATATGTCATAACAGGTCTAATTATCAAACTTAAAGCATTTTACAGTGTAATAACCCTTAATGACATCTTTATAACTAGTACAATGTGTTCCACTTTACTTGAGGACAAGTAAAATATTCATGACAGTTATAATGGTGTCATGACGGCCAAAGTTGTGACAGGTTGACAGGTTATGATTTCTTGGTTAATGTCAAGTTGTCATAACAAAGACATTTCTGTCTTTGTTAATGTCAAGTTGTCATAATCGAGACATTTTTGTCTTGGGTAATGTCAAGTTGTCATAACAAAGACATTTTAAACAATGTCAACTTTGCATTAAAAGTGTCATAATTTACCGAATGACACTTAATGACAACAGTCATAAACATTCATAAAGACTCCTTCATGTTCATGACAGGTGTTATGTCATGTTTATGACAGTGTCATGTCAGTCTTATGCACACCCCTTCAAATAAAGTGTTACCAGAAAATATGTTATGAAGGAATTAATACATCATGACAGATTTAATTAATAACAATTCATATATTACTTAATATATTAATCATTTAGAATCTTTATTAGTACCTGATGCAGTAATCATTACTTAATTGTTTATTTCTCCATGAGTTATACATTAACACATGATTATCTGTGCATTATTTAAGCATCAATTAATGCTTATTAGTGCACCCGTATTGTAAAGTGTTACCAATTTAACTTCAAATAAGCGTTAGATAATCAAAATGTAAAAATTTAGCAAATAAGCATGCACAATGCTAAATTTATTGGACTGAAACCAAAAAACCAAAAAACCAAAAAAAATTTTTTCAATGCTGTCTCCATGTTTCTGTGATGGCATTCTCTCACATTTTAGAGATTTCCATTTCCATTTGCGTTTACAAGCTGGAATTCCAACTTCATATGACGTTCTGTTGCAGTTACATAGTAAAATAGTATTCCCTTCCAAACATAACCATTCACACTTACAAAATGTATCGACATTCACGCATCCCATTGTGCAATTCGGACAATTCTGAATACCTCAGTAATGACAACACCCAACAAAAAAAGTGTACACAAAGTGTACTGTCTTTCTCACTCTGCACAAGAGTTCCAAGCAGCTTTTAAATCTGCCTAATGCATATCTATCAATTAACAAAGGCTGCAGAAAAAGTCCCATTATTGTTGGCCCTCATTGGATTCCCTTTGTTATTTATTGCTTCCTTTTTTCCCGCTACCCTAGTCATACTCTTGGCTCTAATGTTGTGGATTAGCCAGTCCTATTTACCCCCTCTCTACAGAACTCAACATTACCTCACTCTCTCTTTCAACCCACTCCCATCCTCCAACCGAAGCTCAGCCCACTTGATCATGTAATCATGCGTACCTATGCAGCTAGAATACTAAACACCATGCTAAAGCCCTGCAGAGAGCTTCTGAGGAAAGATGAGCATTTGTGTTTTGACTGTAGCTGCATGATTCTAGCAGAAAAATAACTCCACTTAGCAGTTGCCGCCGAATTAACTGGTGACAAATTGCTGAGCTGCGGTGCTCTCTTACTCAAAGGTATACTCTCAAGAAGAAATTGACATTAATTATTCAGATGTAGACTTAAAACAGAAATGTTTGCCAGAAAAAAATAAATATCATGACTTGCTATAAGGAAAGCAGAGCAAGAGTACAGTAGATCTACAGTGGAACTGGCCTCCAAAAGGTCAAGTTTCAAATAAATAAATTTTTGTGTGCCTTACACTTTGGCAAGCATTCATATAGAAGCTTGTTTCTGCCACGGAATAAAAATGTAAAAGATAATAGTGACTTTTTATCTCATAATTCAGACTTTTTTTTCTCATATGTTTGAGTTTATATCATGCTATTCTTCCTTTTTTTTTCTCGCAATTCTGACTTTTTTTCAAATGCACGTTTATATCTCACAATTCTGACTTCTTTCTCAGAATATAAACTCGGAATTTGGAAAAAAGTCAGAATTGTGAGATTAAAAAGGCATAATTATCTTGTAATTTTTTTTATTCATTGGCAAAAACAAGCTTCCATACATTCCTGATTATTTAATTGTTTCCACGAACACTTTATTTTTCTTAAAACGTTTTTTTATTTTATTTTGAGATAGAGAAGATGAAGTTAGGATACTATGATTCTTATGAGAATAACCTTTGCTAGTTTATGCATTTGTTTTGTTAATGTGTCAGATTTGTTCGTAGCACTGGTTTACTGTTTAAGGCTCACATTCCCACATGACTAAGAAATTTTATAAACTGAAGACTTCCTGATTGGGGAATTACACCTGCTCCTCTGACACACTTAGATGTTTCCTCATATTTTAGAACTTCAAGACTTTTCAAAGGTTGTAGAAGTGGAAGAAAGAGAACCAAAGCACAGGATGTGCACAAAGGCCAGGTCAGTGTGCAGCAAGACATTCCCTCGAATGAGAAGTCCCAGAAGTGGTGTGCCGCTTCAAAAACCGTGGCCCACATATCTTGTAGCTGGGAAAGGCAAAGACCTTTATGCATCCCCACAGAAATCCTTATAAAAATACTCAGGAAGAAATACAATAAAACTCAGTTACCCAAACTAAACAAAAAGTGTGTCATAACCTAGATGTGTCAGGTCTAGCAATATACAAGGCTTATTATTCACATGAGAGCCTTTGTCCCGAGCTCTGTGTCAGTGGGAGAAGTCTAGCGTGCTTGAAGATAATGGTAAGATCCATGTAAGGTCAAACTATGGAAACCGAAGTGAAGGCTATAGCAAAAACTTTCCTTTAAGGCAAGTAAGTTCACTCTTTGGCCAACTTGGCCCTGGGGCGTCTAGAGGCAGCACTATAGTTCCCTTTCAGTCGAGAACATCAGACGTAGTTGACGTCGACTGAATGGGGATCACGCTAGGGAGCCAATCGTCTTCGATTACTATTGAACGAGTTGCTGATTGCAGCATCGGAGGGTGAGCTGGCCTCTGGAGATGATGACTCGGTTATCTCCCTCTGGGAGCTGGATTCAGAATTGTCAGCTATACTGAAACGGGCTGCCAGACTCGAGTGGAACTCTCCACCGTGCCCTGTTCAGTCTCGGTTGGATGATTGGTCTCTCGGGGCGGGCCGAGCAGGTTCTCAAAACGCCGCCCCAGTAACACATGACGGCTGAAATGTGATTGGATAAATGCATTCAGATGTTTTTTTTGTTTTTTTTTGCAACAGGATGTGGAAGCAAAATGACTACAGCCATGTTATCTTTGCCGGCACATCCTGTTTAGTTTAATCAGTCTTTCTTTTTATTATATACTTTGCATCAAACAAACAATATAATAATTTTTTTTACAGTGATTAAAGATTGATTATTGATAAAAGATTTAAAAATTATATGTGGTGATATGCCCTAAGTATGTAAATCGTCATTGAACAAAAAAGAAGAAAGATTCAAGAAGTAGTATGGCGTGCTTTTTCTCAGCATGCCTTTCCATAGAGATTCGTTGCTCAGTTAAGAATGTCTTGTGTGTTAATCGTGTACAGTGTTGGATAAAGTTACTTTAAAAAGTAATGCATTAAAATGTTGTGTTACTCCTTTAAAAAGTAACTAATTGCGTTACCTATAGTTACTTCTTAGCTTCTTTTTTATGCAAATGTAATGTTATATTTTTTATAATTTTTTTATTTTTTGTGCAAGTGAGATGAATAAATGTATACTCACATTTAGTCTAGAACTACAATAACCATCATGTTTACACACAACACGTCTGTACTTCGATTTGTCTCAAATGGGGACAAAAGAGCTGTCAGTCAATAAATGGGAAAACAAAGTAACTTGCGCTACTTATCTGAAAAAGTAACTCAGATATTTTGTTGTAAATTTTAAAAGCAATGCGTTACTTTACTAGTTACTAAAGTAATCTGATTACGTAGCTCAAGTTACTTGTAATGAGTTACCCCCAACACTGATACTCTGGAACATACTCTGGGGTGGCTGAACTTACTCCTGGACTATGGAACCAGAATACCTTGAGCAAGGTTTGGGTCAATCAACCGAGAGTTCATGATATATTTGACGGTAAGAAACATACAAAAAATGCACAAAAGAAACTACACTGACAGATGTATATTACAGGAAAGCATATTATTCAGTTGCACAGTAGGCTACTCTGCTGCTGTAGTTGTACAGATTTTTAAAATGTTCATTGCAATAACATATCATCTCTTTCTCATTAAAAAATGGACCAAGGAATGCCTTGACACAAAATGTTTTGTGGCAGGTTCTAGACAGAGCTTTACTATAGGTTTGGCAAATCTGGAGCATCTTCAAACCAGACCCCCATGTCAAGTGCAGTCTATTGCTGTGTTTAAGGTGTATTCAAAATGTATTTGAGTGTTTGTGTGACTGGTGTCTGAGGCAAGTGCAAAAAAAAAAGCCAATAACTATTGGTAGACGGCAGTCCATGACGTCACACGGAGAGCACCCATAAGTATAAAAAGGCGCCTGAGTTACATGTCCTGGTCTTGTTTGCCTCTCTTTCCTGAGTAAGGGTAAGGATGTATGCTCCTCCTTGGATGAGTAGAAATTACAGAAGGAAGGTGCTACTTTCTGAGATTTTTCACAGCCTGATTCACAGCCTACTGAGGCAGGCATTCGCTCAGCATGGCGTATGGGTATTTTTTTCCCCAGAGTGTCAATACCAAGACGCACCGTCAAAGTTCCACTTTGAAAGGGAACGTCTCAGATTGCGTATGCAACCCAGTTCCCTGAGAAGGGGAACAAGATGCTGCAACTATTTGCCACACCTCGGGCAAGCCAATACGTCTCCTTCAGACAAAAGGATTGATGATGTGTAACTCAGGCGCCCTTCTATACTCACAGGTTCTTTGTCATAATGTCATCTATCCATCTAAAAAGAGCCTTTAACAATGATATAGTAAAAATAAACATGACTCACCAAATCATGTGAACCAGGGTTCCTCTTATCTGGCCCTGGATGTCCACTGCCCTGCAGAGTTTAGCTCCAACCTTAAGCCTGCAGAATCTAATTACAGTTACAGTTAAAAATGACAGTTACTAGAGAATTACAGGTAGGTTACTTCGTTCAGGGTTCCCAGTAAAGACAGAATGTTCCCTTAACGCTCCCATATGCTTCCCATTTGTTTACTGAACCAAAAAATATTTTTAAACCATGTAAACTACATAAGATTATTACAATGCTGAAATGTGTAATTTTTCATAACCATAAACTATATTTTGCAGAATTCCATGTCTGAAGTTAGTTTAATACTGCTTTTAATAAAATGTAGAATATAGATCAGTTCATATTTTAATATCAGTAAAATATTAAGCCAAGGCTGCGCACCTCTGATCTGCGCACGCTTCTCAGTACACACTTTTGTCTTTCACAGAAAGGCAATGATTGATATGATTGTTCTCATTTATTTTTCTACAGGTGGTCGATTTCTTTTTCTTTAGGCTGTTTCCTCTGGCAGTCACTAGCCGAGGTGAAAGGTCAGCTGCCAGTCATGGTTCATCTCTAGCCTGATCAGCTTAGTGACCAAAGTAAGGTGAATATTCCCAATATCTGGTTTGATTATTAACTCCACTGCACTGAAGGGAACTATATACAGCCACAGGGTACAATTATAATGGATTGGGGGTGAGCTCTGCAGTTGCGAACATTTGTGATGGTTGTGGTGAGTGAATGAAGTTTGTCATTGACTGATAAAAGCTAATAAACATCAACACAGCAGTTAGAGGGAAAGAAATTAGCCATACAGTTACAAAACATTCATTACTATATGACTGAGGGAAAATCAGGAGCTTGGATTCATAATGAGATTATCGAGAGACTGTTAACCTTTAAAATGTATTTCATTGTACAATACAATGCTTTCCTATATATTTAAAATGTCTCTGTGTATGATATGCAATCATTTTCCTTAATGATCATATCCATTATCCCCTGGTGTGCCCACCAGTGAACCCTCAGAGATCTGAGATGAAAATAGATGCAAGCTTGCTCAAAAAATAAAAACACTTCACATCAATTCAAGAAAAACTTCTTTGTTATCCACTGTGGCGAAAAAAAAGCTGGATGTGTTTATTCAGAGTGTTTGATGTGAAACCATAAGACATGTCATTTTGTTTTGCAGAGGCGGGGATGCTCATGGGAAATGGCAGCTGCAGTGCCAGAGGCCTCTCCCCAGAACAGCATGCATCTTGTGCATAAAGCTTACCAGAAAATTACTTGAAAAATCCATGCAAGGAAAAGAGTTTGTTCAATATCCATAACTTTATTCACAGACATGACCTTGTAAGCAGTGTTTAGAAATCTAATTATTTGAAGGTAGAAAGTTCACAGATTATAAAGATTGATATGAAATCCATTCAAAAGCAACCACATAGCCAAGTTATCTGCATCCAAACTGTGATCTCTAGACTATCAATCTATTGTAATGAATATTTTAATATCTCAGCGTTTCTTCAACTTTTATGATACTTTTTTTACTCTTCTTATTTTTGCTACTTGACAAATCCCTTGTACCACAATGTATAAATGTTTTCCCTTGTCCCAGACCGTAAGTCTTAACAAAACAACAAGGTAAATATCACACAACAGAATGTTTTATTGTGCAACTTTTCTATATTTTGCAAAACGTGTGAATTTCTTATTTTTATTTAAACAAATTAAATAATTCATAAATTGTGAATCCTGCCTTCGGAGAAGGAATTCCAAGGTAGGAAGGCATCAAGACATGTCCCAAACCAATGTTGGCTTCTCTTCTCCTGAGATACTGTCACGTTTTGAGTTTCTGTTTGATCTCTTTTTCTGTTCTCTTCATGTCTGTGTTTCCTAGATAAACTTCTTATCTGTTAATTGGTTCAGACCTTGTCGTTTTAGGCCAAACATAATGGTGACTGAGTTGGACTCATCAGTGAATGGTAAGATATTTTGCTAAATAAAATCATCTCAGTGAGCTTTTTTGATGGTTTATGCATGCGCAATAAGGTGCATTTCACGAGTTCACACAAATAAGTCAGATATAATAAATCGCATGCATATTTGGCGTGCTGTCCAAGGAGAGGGTTCCGGGCTCGATATTTGGCCCGAACCCAGAGTACTGCAACCAGCCCCTGACAGAACGACAGACCTTAAAAAATGAATTGGCAGCAGTGAGAAGGACTCCCGCTCCAAGGATTACAGCATTGCCAATTCCAATGGTCACAATTGTTCCAGTTAGTGATCTTCCTGAGTCCACTCCAGTGAGTAGCTAACGTGTCCGAGTCGGTTCCTGAGAGTGAAATTCCTGAGTGTGAACACCCTGGTCCCCTGAGCTGCCGATACCACTTTGGAGGCTTCCTGTTCTGCCTAAGCTGCCACTTGTCTGCCTGCAGGGCACCCACCCCTGTGGATGTATTACAGCGCGAGGACCCCTCTTCCGGGAGGGGAGGGCACTAAGATCTAGTATCATCTCTGCTGCTACCAGCCTGTGACAGATACCTTCATCTGATCGATTTTTGAAGCCAGTATAAATGTATAATTTGCCACCTTGATATCCTACAAGCCTATGGTTTCTATTCTGTGACCGTTAAAAAAAAATAAAGATGGTGTCTGAAAGCTGCAGTTGGTGGTCAGTTTGTGTGTAAATTTATGTTTTTGACCAATGTTTTCCACTTCTGATATATTTTTTTTTACTATTGTTAAACATTTGCTTATGTTTAACCAAAGCGCTCTCTATTTTGCTGTAGCTCAATAAACTAAACAATAAACACATACACCTGGGACACATCACCTCCTTGCTTGGAATGCCATTTAAGCAACACTCCAGGTACGTTTACACTACAACGAAGTGCTAAAAAAAAGAAAAGTTTCTCTGTACAGATGACAACATTATCAAAACGATCCCCGTTCACAAGGATCTGCGAAAACAACCAATAATGCTGTATTCTGCATGCCAGTCAAGTAGTTGCTGATGTCACTTTATAAAGAAAGACTAAACATGTAATAGCCTACACATTTGCAAGACATCAACGTTTTCACAGATTTGCGTTTCTGTAGTTTTACAGAGAGGATAAGGGTGTTGTTTTCAAAAACTTTAATTTCAGAAGTTTGCGTTTTCAGGCCACCAAAACGCCATTGTGGTGTAAACGAACAGCCAAAACGCATAAAAAGTCTTCGCTTTTTAGTTTCGGCCCCTTAGTCACTCAGTCATTTTCTGGCCTTTTTTTTGTGTCTTTTGTTTCAGAAAGATTTACCTGTGTTTGCAAATATGGTATTGTTATATACCCTGGACTATCAAAGGTAAGTGAATGTATAGCTCAGTATTTTGTTTAAAGGATTTATCTCTTACCCGGGGTCCGTTCTTCGTACTGTAACGCGCTGCTTCAGGAAGAAGGAGATGGATAGCTCACAACTGATATTACGTGCGGAGGCCAGACAGACTCACGGAGGCGATATGCATCTCAAAACTCGTGCTTTATTCCACATCGAACTCATGCAGTATAACTATCTGTCGCACGTCCTCCCGTCCACATCGTTACTTAACAAGCAAAGTAAAATAATATAAAAGTCGGCATCAAACAGAAATTACACACATGGGGTGTTCGAGGCACACGACATATAGCACATACAATACCAATAATGTCGACTCTTCAACAGGAGCGCGCAGCTCTTAAAGGGGCCACACCCTACCTCCACTCGTCACAGATTCTTAAAAGGGTCACACCATATTTCCATTCGTTACAAATTTCCCCCGGCCAAAAAAAGGCTGCCCTCAGCCGTACACAGCAAAGGAAGACTTCTACTTAACAACCACTCATACATGACTGATTTGAAAAGTTAACAAGACATAGGGATAGATAATGTACAAACAGTACGAGCATACATGTTAGCACAGTGTACATTAGTTCAGTAACACATGAGAAAAGTCTGATCACGACCCAAAAATGAAACACTCAATTCTTCTTCCATGAGACCCACGAACACACAGGAACAATAACAATTAACACTCTGGAACAACAGTCTAATGCAGTCTGTCATCCTTAATCTAAGTCAAACCTTTTAACATGGTAGGGATTAGTCCACTTATTCACCGTCCAGTCAGAAGTAACTCTAGGGACTCTTCTCGGTCTCAGCGCATAACGACTCTGACCCTGATTTGCGGTTTCGGCAATAACTGCGTCAGACGTCAAGTCATGAGAGTCAGAGACACCCACACCGTCAACAATGTCAGGAGTAAGGTCAAGTGAGTGTCCAGTACAACGTTCCGGCAGATTTTCATCTGAGTGCCGATTCAAAGATTCGTTTGAGTAGTCAATACCAACACTCTGGTCCGTATTACCCAACTCCTCACTGTCTGTTTGATACTCAAAGTCCTCACCCAAAGGTAGTGACATCGCAACATCAGCATAGGAACTAGTTGTGGGCACGGCCGTGTCCCATGAATGAAAAGGCTGCAGATTTACTACATGAAACACGCCAGCATCTTCTCCAGTGTCCACGTTTGAAAGTCTGTAATTGACACTTGAAAGTTTCTTAGAGACGCGAAACGGTCCAGCATAAACTGGGGCTAACTTTGCTGTAAAGTTTGCACCAGCATCAGATTTGGGGTGTGTTTTTACCCTGACCAAGTCATCCACAGCATAGGAAACCATGCGTCGCTTCTTGTCATAATAGCGCTTCTTTTTTGAATGGCTTGCACTTAGAGCAGCTCTGGCATGATCGTGAGCATCCTGCAGGGAATATCTCAAACTCTCAGGATAGGGTACCCCAGGATCATCAACTCCCACAGAATTTGGCTGTGTTATCAAGTCAAGCGGCGTGTCCAACTCACGGCCATATAACAACATTGCCGGCGATTGACCTGTGCTCTCATGGCAGGCAGTTCGAAGAGCAAAACAGAGTTGTGGAAGATATTTATCCCACGAAGTGTGCTTGTCCTCCACGTAAGCCCGTATGGCAGTCTTAAGTGTGCGGTTTACCCTCTCAGTGGCGTTCGTTTGTGGGTGGTACGCAGTTGTCAGCCGGTGTTCAGTACCAAGGGCCCCAAGCACATGCTCAAAAAGATTGCTCACAAACGGAGTCCCACGATCCGATATGAGGTAGGCTGGTGCACCATGTCGAGCAAATATCTCACTCAAAAACTTACTCGCTGCCACTTGAGCTGTCGCTGACCGCACTGCACACACTTCCACCCATTTTGAAAAGTAATCAACGAAGACGATCAGATGTTCATTGCCACTCTGAGTACGTGGAAGCGGACCCACAAAATCCACTCCTGTGTATTCCCAGGGTTTCATTGGCCTGATCGGAACCATCAGCCCTGCTGGTTTTCTTTGGCTCGTCTTCGTCAACTGGCACACAGGACAAGATATAACGTATCTTTTCACATCTGTCCCCATTTTGGGCCAAAAGAACCTCTGTTTCAGCCTGGCCAGCGTTTTTGTCACCCCCAGGTGTCCAGCTGTAGGATGGTCATGATAATATCTGAGTACAGTGGATCGAATGACTGTTGGGACATATAACTTAAGCTGCTTCATTGGGTGGAGACTGCAGGTTATCTTAGGGTCCTTGAAATAGAGCAGACCATCATGAATGACATGTTCTTCGTCCGTACCGCCCCCTTCAAGGTTTCGAAGAAGATTGCCAACCACTGGGTCACCTTTTTGTAACTGTGTCAATTGCTCTCTGTCTGTTATCGGGACAGAGGAGAGACTGCGCAGATCCAACCCAGCGATGACCGCATGCGGAGGAAGAATGTCAATAGGGCCCTCACAATGCGGCAGTGGGTTGCGTGATAGAGCATCTGGAACTTTATTCTGAACCCCTGGCCTGTGGACGATGTTAAAATCAAAATCTTGTAGGCGCAAGGACCATCTCGCCAGTCGTCCAGAGGGGTTGGGACGGTTCATTAGCCACCTCAGGCTGTTGTGGTCAGTATAAATGGTTACACGAAGGCCCTCGATGTAAGGTCTGAAATGTTCCAGAGCCCAAATCACTCCCAAACACTCCTTCTCAGGTGTTGAGTATGGTCTTTCCGCTTTGTGCAATGTCCTGCTCGCAAAAGCTACCACCACATCTCGCCCCATGTCATCCTTCTGCATCAAGGCCGCACCAAGGCCCAAGTCACAAGCGTCAGTGTGGATGGAGAATGGGCGTGTGAAATCCGGAAGGCACAGAATAGGTTCAGACGTAAGGCAGTTTTTCAAGTAATCCATCGAAGCCTGACAACTGTTGTCCCAGTTGAATGGAGTTTCCTTTCTTGTGAGTTTAAAAAGTGACTCAGCTTTCTGAGCATAATTTGGAATGAATCGCCTGTAATAGCTTGTGAGGCCGAGAAATCCTCTCACTTGTTTCACGTCTGTCGGCGTTCTGAACTCTGTGACCGCCTCCACTTTTCTCGGATCAGGAGAAATACCATCCTGAGTGACCCTGTATCCTAGGAAGATGAGCTCACTCAAGCAGAACTGACACTTATTTAGCTTGAGAGTAAGACCAGCTGACTCAAGTCTAGAAAGGACTTCCCGGAGGTCTTGCAAGTGTTGTTCAAAGGTTGGGGATACGACGACAATATCATCCAAGTATACTGCACAGCACTTGTATACCAATCCAGCAAGGACATTGTTCATTACTCTCTGAAACGTGGCTGGGGCGTTACTTAGCCCAAAAGGAAGGACTTTGAATTGAAAAAGGCCACAGTGTGATGCGAATGCTGTCTTTGGCCTTGACTTTTCCTCTACCGACACCTGCCAGTACCCTCGAGCCAAATCAAAAGTAGTAAGAAATTTTCCACGAGCCAGGAAATCCAATGATTCGTCGACTCTGGGCAGTGGGTACGAATCCTTAAGTGTCAGGTGATTAAGGCCTCTGTAGTCTACGCAAAACCTGTGGTCTCCACATGGCTTCTTGACAATTACCACAGGCGCAGCCCATGGACTGGAAGATGGTTCGATGATGTTTTCTTCCAGCATCAACTGAATCTGATCTTCAATGATTTGCTTCTTAGCTGGTGAGCTCCGGTATGGCGGGAGGTGAACTGGTTTTGCTTCACCTGTGTTGATTTCGTGCTCCCCCAATGAAGTGTGCCCCAAGTGTCCATCAAACAGGCTCCAAAAGTCTTTAAGAAGGTCCAACAATTTCCCTTTTTCTTCCCTTTTCAGACAAGCTCTCTCAACTTTCTCATCCAAGGCAGACTGGCAGACATTTAAGAACATTAAGCTCCCAAGCTCAGGTTCATCCAACCACTCACTCAAAACCTCTTGGGGTGTAGATTCCCCAAGGGTCACCGTCCTTGATGGGATGTGAATGCTGACTGACGCTCGCAGCATAAAATCCATCCCTAAGATGATTGGAGAGGATAGATCAGGGATAATGACAAACCGATGGTAGAACTTTTTTCCTTGTAGGCCAATGTTCAACCACACAACACCAGTCGGAGTGCACGCAGCACCGTTGGCGAGCTGAATCGGGGGAAAAGTCCAAGGCTGAACCTTCAGAGAATGTCGCAAGTCATCAGAAATCATATTTGTACGAACAGCTGACAGCGAGGCACCGGTGTCCAGTGCTGCGTCGATGGCTTTATGACAGAAATTGACTTTGATCATAAACGGTGTATTCCAAAATGAAGGAGAAGTACGGTCCTCCACATGACCGAGGACAAGCGGGTCAGGTGGGGACATAAGATAAGGGTGAGGCGCATTTATCTTCTGGAGGGAGGATTGCCTCGGTGAAACGTCCTCCCCCCTTTGAAGTTTACCTTCTGCCGAACAGAATTGTGCTTTTGCTCCTCCCTGTCTTCGTATGTCCTAGCTTGAGTATCCTCCTCAGTGTTCTGTGGCTCATTCGAGCCTGGACTTGTCCGTTTATCAGTGGCTGGAAAAGACACAGTCTGTTGTGCAAAGTTACAGTTCGGACAGTTTCTTGAAGTGAAACCAGGCGCAGAACATCTGAAACAATAAGTCTCTTGCTTATTTTTGCTTTTCTGCAATACTGGTACATTTCGGCTGCCAGGGCCGAGAGCGGAGTGCAGCTCGTGTGCACACATCACAAGGTCTATGACTGAAGTAATTCGTGCGCCGTACAGAGCAACTCTGTAGCGCTCAAGTGCATGCTTGCAGATAAGATCAATCTGCTCCTGTTCTGGTGGAGGAGACTTTAGTTTCTTGAATTCAGACAACAAGTGTGCTACAAACGTAGGGAATGGTTCCCCTTGAGCTTGTACACGGTCAAGAATACCTCTCCAGACACGCTCTTGGTTATCCGCTGGAAGAAACACAGTCTTGAACAGGGTGCAGAACTGTGTCCAAGATGTTACATGTGCACTCAACACTGTAAACCACTTCCTGGGTTCTTTAGCTAAGAAACGTGGTAGTTCGAGCAAAATTTGAGCATCGCTGAGACCCAAAGAATTTCTGTAGGCATCCACAAGAGGAAGCCAGTCATCAGCTTGAATTTTCTCATCATTCCCAAACACTGGGGGCTCCAGTCTCGATTGATGCAAGACGGAGGCCAAAGTTCTGGTTGCATTATTCAAATCATAAGAGCTTTGAGCCAGGCCAAACGCATTTTCGGTTCTGACGTTCATTTCTACTTCACAGGACCGAGGCCCCTGTATGCGACCAGCTGGTGCTTGAGCATATGGAGTAGACGAAGCAACAGGCCTGACTTGTGAAGGCACTTGGTAAGAATCAGGAACATGCAAGTTTTCTGTGCAACGGTCAATAATACCTCTTTGAAGATCCAGAGACTCACTCAGGCACCTCCGCAGCATTTCCACTTCCTCCTTCAACGACTCAACTTGTGTCTCCAGGCGCTCCCCTGACCCAGGCACTGCCACTGGCGCTCTCCGTCTGGCCGGAAACTCAAAGCATGCAGATTGGTCAAATAAATCAGTCTCGTCATCAACACGTCTGGCCATTATACCAAAATCAGTTTGTCAATATGAAATTCAAAACAATGAATTAGAGCAATATCATGCAACCAATAATTCCAACTTGCATTAACTTACTGTTTGTGAGTAACTAAGCAAGACAAATGGAATAAACAATTGGATACTCTTTGAAAAAATGAACCATATAACAGTATTAGTCACTTGTACTTTTTTTTTTTTTTTTTTTTTTTGACAAGTTCAATATCACCAAACCTCAAACACAGAGTCCATTATTTTTTCTTTTTCTTTTCCCGATGAGCAATCACAGCGTGGGCGTCGAGGAGTTATCACCCAGCGACAAATCAAAATACAGAAGTTCAGGAAAAATCCAGTGCAAAAAAATGTGTCTTTTTTTTTTTTTTTTTTTTTTTTTTTTTTTTTTAACGAAGAAATGTCCACGTTCAATTCAACCAGTTCACCATTTAGTTCCAGCACATGGCCACAAATGAACGTAGACACCAGGCCTGAATTACTGAAACAGTCAAAGTACACCAATAGTTGAATTTCAGATTAACGTTACCTCCTCAACGAAACACAATCCAACGTGCACAGTACAAATTCACAAAGATTGCGTCCATGACGACCTAAATCCAGTGGAATGTGAAGAAATATCCTCTGCGTCAGCAACACAAAATGTCCGCCCCAGCTTCGTCGAGCGACTCGGGTCTTACAGGCATACGCAGTGAAATTTTCCTCGTGTAAACTCACACATGACCGGCTGGATGTTCACAGCATTTTCGGAGTCGTCCGTCACAAACCGGCTCGTCGTCCGTGTCCTCGCATTAAATCCAAGGCCAGAGATAAAATGTTCGGGCGCCACTTGTAACGCGCTGCTTCAGGAAGAAGGAGATGGATAGCTCACAACTGATATTACGTGCGGAGGCCAGACAGACTCACGGAGGCGATATGCATCTCAAAACTCGTGCTTTATTCCACATCGAACTCATGCAGTATAACTATCTGTCGCACGTCCTCCCGTCCACATCGTTACTTAACAAGCAAAGTAAAATAATATAAAAGTCGGCATCAAACAGAAATTACACACATGGGGTGTTCGAGGCACACGACATATAGCACATACAATACCAATAATGTCGACTCTTCAACAGGAGCGCGCAGCTCTTAAAGGGGCCACACCCTACCTCCACTCGTCACAGATTCTTAAAAGGGTCACACCATATTTCCATTCGTTACAGTACGTCGCTAACTCTGTTAGCTGGATTTGATTGTTGACGATTTGGCATGATCTTGGATTGTTTGGTTCTTCCTGGACTTGCTGTTATAGCAACAGGCGCGTAAGGTTAAAGCTGTTCGGGAGCAGCTTATTTAATGAAAACAAGATTAGATTGCGGCTTTATAAGCGGAGGGGATACGGTAATGCTCCTTTAGCGCAGCACAATAGTGTACTTTCTGAGGGATATCATTTTTCTTGTGACTCGAGAGGTTGTCATTTACATCATTCATTTGTTGGAACACCACATTTAATGTTTGACTTGTCAGAGTCAGGCTTTAACAACAGCACAAATTGTGTGCATTGCCCTGAGATTCTTTGCAAGTCCCTTACGGAACAAAAATATAGGGGAATATACAACAAAATATAATGCAAAATATTACATGAAACATTTCCATAAATGGGACACTAGTGCTTATATTTTTCAATATACTGCAATGTATGCATTGACCATAGGCTATGGCTAAATTAATAAATATAAAATATGTATAAATGAAGACAAAAATTGCATTACAGGCAATATTCAAAAAGGTTTATCCTTTGTGTACTTATATTGCACATATGTTCCCATATAAATGTGAATGTATGTTCACACACACACACACACACACACACAGGCATACACACACATTCATGGAGTTCCCAGTTCCCAACATGCTTCTGACTATTAAAGGAAAACAAATATTAAAAGGAAAACTCAATATTATGGTGGCCGAGAGAGCTCAACACGCTGCAACTGAAGAAAATAGCAAATAGAAAATAGAATGAAATAGAAAAAACACCAGCAAATTAAGAAAACAGTCATCAGTTTTACAACACGTGTGCTCCAAATTCACACAACCAAATACAGAAACACTCTGCAAATAACACAGACCATGACGGAAATATTTCCAGGGGACCCCAATAAGTGACGAACCCGGCTGGGACACGCTTCTGGCTCAGTCTACTTTTTATTTTATTTTACTTTTTTTTACTTTTTTTTGTGCAAAACATATAGAGATGACATGTTTATGACATATAACTTTGTATAGAGTATACAAAATGTATTAACAATATGTTCAATGTCATCCGAATACAAATGAGAAAAGAAGAGTTAACAATGAGCTGAATAAAATAAATAAAAGATAGAGAAAAAGAACACAAGGGTAAGATATTAATCTATACATCAGTTACATTGTACAAATTTTGTCATGTTATGTTTAAATAAGTTTATTAAGACATGTTGGGTAATGCAGTGTAATGAGTCTCTCAATAGCTCAATAATGGGGATTAAAGGTATTGTAGGTAGGATTTTTATAAAAAACTTTTTTTCCAAATTTGTTTAACCTTTCTATATATATCAATGCATAATTAAAATGTAAGTACTCTGATAAAAGGAGTATGAAAATCGAGTGACTCTAGACCGTTTAATCTGCACTAAACACAGCTCATTATTTCCAATTCGGGACGAAACAACGGATTGGCTTAGGCGACTGTCACTCTCGCGCAACCATGGCAACCGCCCTTTTGCCACACAGGACCTGCCCACTTGCACGTACCCGTTTGATTTGAGTAGCCTAATTCAAGAGCACGGGCGTCAGTTTGGTTTGAAATGTGGTGGGGACAGAGACGCATTCGGAAGTGCATTTTCAAAAGTGCTGGGTACAAACCATTGTCTTTAAAAGCCTTTTGAGCCTCTCTGCTGCTCAACCCGTAAATAAATCCATCGATCCGCAATATTTGTTTGAGTTCTTCAGTGGCAGAACTTTTGCCAAGCATGTCAGAGGGTACGGGTTCGAATCCGCGTCGGGTAGAGTTTTTTTGTCTCTCATCAAAACCGAATATGTTCATCATTGGTTACAGTCTATATCAAGCAGGAACACGTTTGTGTGGGCATTTTATCTTGTGATTTCACCGGAATGAATAGAGAGTCTCCACAACTGCGATAGATTGAGGAGCGCGAGTAAAGACTGCACACGCCACAGAGAACAGTCCTCATGTGTAGTTCTCATCAGAGTCAACAATGTACACGAAATTCATCTTCATCACAGTGTAAATGATGGCAATGGAAAAACGTTTATCATGCAACCTGTTTTTAGCTTTGCCTTATAGATAACTAGCTCGTTATCTAATCAATAAATATATATTTTAAACTTTACCAATATCAATATGCCAGCTTGATAGTGAGTACTAAAATACATCTTATTTGTTTATCTTCATAATGATAAAGTTACATTTTTTTTATTACATGTGATTCTGACATTATTTCACTATGCACTGCGCTCCTTCCTCTCCGCTCGTCTCAGGTAAATAATGCATCTTCAGCTCAGCGGTCGGAGTCACGCGTTCATGTGTTTTGGAGGCGTGGCTTTGGAAGGAGCTCAGAAGGGAGGGGGTGGAGTGAATGGAAATAATGAGCTGTCTTTAAAACAGTCGTGAGAGGTCTACAGACACTCGATTTTTATACTTTCTTTTTCAGAGTACTTACATTTTAATTATGCATTGATATATACACAAAGTTTTAACAAATTTGGAAAAAAGTTTTTTATAAAAATCCTACCTACAATACCTTTAATATGATAAACACTTGATTAACGTTTCATAATCAATAATCATACGGGTTATGATTTATCACTTACAGAATAAACATTCCCCGTAAAGGGGATCGTTGTCACTATCCCTATGGGCAACCAAACACAATGGATTGTATTTAGCTGTACATACAGGAGGGCAAAATTAGGGCAGTTGTGTACATTCACATTCAATCATAACGCATTATAATTAAATATCAATATATCAACTGTCTATGATAGATAACTCCTAAGGGAATTAATTTGTTATCGAATAATCTGTTCGGCAGCGAACTGACCATCAATCTGTTATTAAACCTCAAGGAAGTTAACTTAGAACTGTTATTAAACCTCAAGGAAGTTAACTTAGAAAAAGGCAGACTATTTCTCTGGCCAAGACAAACAGTTTCCCTATTCTATAAACAGATACTATTTGAAGTATCTATTATTGTAAAGCTTGTAGCTAGATCTAAAATTATCAGTGACTTGTAACATGAGCAGATAGGCGGAGTCAATCAGTGAATATGGTTATTTAATACAGGCAAACTACGTTATACATCGTGACTACAGTTACACGGAATAAATGTATTTACAACAGAATAAGACATCGACGAACGAGAATACATAGATACAGGGAGAGAGAGAGAAATGTAGAGAGAGAGTTGGGGAAGATCCGGGAGGATCTTCAGAATAGCAAAATCACAGGCAATGGAACCTCAAACTAGACACAACAAGGAATCACAAATCACCCTTTTTGAGGCAACAACCGTACAGCATAATACATCTTGATAAGAAATAAATACTTGCACCATGGGTCTCTTAGGTTGTCGAGGAGAAGGCGTGTGTGTGTCCTTGGGGTGCGTGCTCGTTCGGTGCGCGGCTGCGTGCGTTTGCTTTCGTTCCGCGGCAAGTTTGAAAGTCCCTTGTAGATGGATTTGCTGAAGAGATAATTCAGGCTAAGTTCTTTTCACTTGTTGGTGGAAAAAACACGGAGAATTATCTAAGACTGAAAACAAAAACTAAACTAGAAACAAACAAAAGAACAACAGGCTTTCGCCCTAAGGTTACATGATGAAGCAGGACAGGAGCAAGAAGTAAGAGGTAAGAGAGCGAGTTGAGCGTGGTGCGTCTCTTTAAAGACACTCTTGGTTCACGCCTCCTCTTGCGGGAATGCACCAATCAGCTGGGAGAAAAGTGCCCGCGAAAAAGCCTTCTTTGTTTGGTTTGAAGGCTTATCTGCAAAATTTATTACCGGGGCAGACTTAGTCATTTTCCTTCCAAAGAGGATTAAACATAACAGGAGAAATGTTATACATGCAATCATAAATTTTACGGTATGTTGATATACATAGATGGATGGGACAGCCCCAGGGGATCCCATAGGTATCAAAAACAACATGCCAGGTTATACATTAAAATGCATAATACAGGCATTTATCGTTCGTTTAGAACTACAATACACTCGCAGGTACCTTCATAGGCCCTGGGCACTCGGACAAACATAACAACATTTGAAATATAACTCAGTAAATGTCTTTAAATTAGGACATTAGTAAAAGTTTCTTATGTGTGTGTGGTGAGGTGAATGTCTCTGAGGGTCCTGCAGGCCATCTGGCATTCCTTTCTCTTAAGAAAGAGATTAGTGATAACCAATCTCTTTGAGGCCTCAAACCTAAAGTCAGGGAATGTGAAGGGGGTTTTTGGGTGCAAATCACAGAGTCGTAGATGCTGTCGAAAAGCAACCTAAATCGTAGACTCTCTGGTGCCATACTGTGATTTCGCCTGTCACGTGTCTTAATTTACATTCAGGCGTTTAGGGTCTGAAAGCTTTGGGCTTTAGCAAGAATGCATTTAGTTGTTCAGATGAACAACTCTGATTCACCCTCGCCTCGCCCATACCCTACAGCAGGGTCCAAAGATTTTAAAGTTTTAAAGTTGAGACACTTACACACTCATTTTTAATGTATATTTATTTGCAACAGTTATGTTAACAGTATTACTAAGACATTTTTTGTCGTAAGAATGGTTTTTCAGCAGATGGACACCGTGCTGTGTTGTCATGGGAAATTACGTATTTCGTTGCTCCCTTCATCAAGTGCATTCCAAATGGCTATATAATGGCACACAAGTGCCCTGCTCACTACAAAGTCCCCACTTCAAGGGTTCTGCCCTTCGAAGGGAGTAGGGCATAGGAATGCTCACAAGCAATAAGCACGTCCCAGCCGGGTTCGTCTCTTATTGGGATTCCCTGGAAACATTTCCGTTGTGGTCTGTGCTATTTGCAGCGAGTTTCTGTATTTGGTTGTGTTGTGAGTATTTGGAGCATACATGTGTTGTGAAACTGATACAGATGTTTTTAAATTTGCGGGTGTTTTTCTATTTGCATGTCAAGTAGGGCTGCAGCTATCGATTCTTTTTGTAATCGATTAATCTAGCACTTAATCGATCGATTAATCGGATAAAAAATCTTTGTGTGTTTTTAAACAACCACAACAAATAATGCATAACGAAAATTATGTGGCCATACAATTATCAAGCATTTGGCTTTTATTTTTAAAAAAAAAACAGAGGTATTTATTCCAACTCCAACATTTGGCTCCAAAACTAAGCCTATTTATTGCAATTTTTACCCATTTAGTGTTTATAAGTGCCAGTGCCAACAATTATATAACAATACAGTTAAGTCAACTTACTGTAAAACATGTATAACATGTAAAACTATGTTGAACACCGTCATTAGAACTCTATAACCACCAAAACAGTGTTATTAAAAATATCTTGCAGAAGGTTATAGGCCTACTAATATCAGTGTTGGGGAGTACGGAATACATGTACCGGCGTTACGTATTCAGAATACAAATTATGAGTATAACTGTAGTCTCCACAGAAAATAAAATAGGCCTATTCATTTTATTTTATTTTTCGTGTTCGCATTTATGAGGAAAAATTTTTTCCGAATTTTTTTCTCTGAAAGCGGCACTAAAAGATGCTTTAAAACTTTCTTAGAGACATCAAACAGAAAGCACAAAACCTTTCTTTAAATTGAATTTCGTTTTGTATTAATTGTATCTTAATTTTAATCAATGTTTCATCAACCATTTGCCTGGATTTAATAAATAAGAAGTAAATATAGCAGACGATAGATAATCACGAAACGGAGGCGCCGTCAACTGGAGCTCGTCTCATAAATGCTATATCTAACCCCTGGCTATCTGAGGTTCTTCGTGAACACCGGACCAAGCTCAGGGCAGCGGAGAGGAAATGGCGCAAATCAAAAGACACATCTGACCTCAGTAGGTATCAATCTCTGCTCTCTTCCTTTTCTGTTGATGTTCATGCTGCGAAATCTTCATATTTCCACAACAAGATCAACAGTGCCTCTAACACACGAATACTGTTCAAGACATTCAACTCTCTCCTCTGTCCACCTCCACCACCACCCACCTCCTCGCTAACTGCTGATGATTTTGCTAACTTCCTCACTAACAAAACTACAACTATCAGCAGTCAGTTCTCAGATTCACACACACAGGAACCCAGACTAACCTCTCCCACAGCCAATATCCTTCTCTCCTCCTTCACTCCACTAACCGAGGAAAAAGTATCTAAACTACTTCTCTCCAGTCATCCTACCACCTGCCCTCTAGACCCCATCCCCTCACACCTTCTACAAGCCATCTCTCCCACACTTCTACCAGCTCTCACACACATTATCAACTCATCCCTCCACACTGGCATTTTCCCTACAGTATTTAAGCAGGCTCGGGTAACTCCTCTGCTTAAAAAACCAACGTTAAACACATCACTTCTAGAGAATTACAGACCTGTCTCTCTGCTACCATTCATTGCGAAAACACTTGAACGAGTTGCTTTTAACCAAGTATCATCCTTCCTGTCTCTGAACAACCAGCTGGATGTCAACCAATCTGGCTTCAAGAAAGGGCATTCAACCGAGACTGCATTGCTGTCGGTCACGGAAGCCCTGCGGATCGCAAAAGCTGCTTCCAAATCATCAGTTCTCATTCTCCTGGACCTGTCTGCGGCCTTCGACACTGTGAATCATCAGATCCTCTTGTCCGCCATCTCATCACTGGGCATCACTGGAACCTCCCTCAACTGGTTCGAGTCCTATCTCACAGGTAGGTCCTTCAGGGTCACATGGAGAGGCGAGGTATCCAAAGCACATCAACTGACCACAGGAGTTCCTCAGGGTTCAGTTCTTGGACCGCTCCTCTTCTCCATTTACACCAAATCACTGGGGCCCATCATACAGGCACATGGTTTCTCTTATCATTGCTATGCTGATGACACCCAGCTCTACCTCTCATTTCAACCAGATGATCCCACAGTAGCTGCACGGATCTCAAGCTGTCTGGCGGACATCTCGGCATGGATGAAGGAACATCACCTGCAGCTCAACCTGGCAAAGACTGAGCTTCTCGTCCTCCCTGCCAATCCGTCTCTACAGCACGACCTCACTATCCAGCTAGATTCTTCCTCAATCACCCCATCAAGATCGGTCAGAAATCTTGGAGTAATCTTTGATGACCAGCTGACCTTCACAGACCACATTACAAAGACAGCTCGATCATGCAGGTTTGCTATGCACAACATCAGGAAGATCAGGCCTTTCCTAACTGAGCATGCAACACAACTTCTCGTCCAGGCCCTGGTCATTTCTAGGCTTGATTACTGCAATGCTCTTCTGGCTGGACTTCCATCATGTGCAACTAAACCTCTACAAATGATCCAGAATGCTGCAGCCCGTCTTGTCTTCAACGAGCCCAAAAGGGCCCACGTCACTCCTCTGTTCATCTCTCTGCACTGGCTACCACTCGCTGCTCGCATCAAGTTCAAGGTGTTGACGCTTGCTTACAGATTGACCACTGGTTCAGCTCCCTCCTACTTCCAGTCACTACTACAAGTCTACATCCCTACCAGAAGCCTACGATCGGTCAATGAGCGGCGGCTTGTGGTACCGTCACAGCGGGGCACAAAATCACTCTCCAGAACATTCTCATTCACGGTTCCATGCTGGTGGAATGATCTCCCCACCCTCATCCGGAATGCAGAATCCCTGACAGCATTCAAAAGACAACTGAAAACTCATCTCTTCCGGGAGCACTTAACATAAAAAAAATAATAATAAATAAAAAAATAAAATAAAAAAAACTTTCCTTTTCCTTTAAATCCTCGCTTGCCTGGCTTATGCTACTCCGAGCTATGTCTGAACTTTGTATTTTGAGCACTTCTTGCGTTGTTTCTGCCTCTTCACGATGACTCGCTTGGTTTAGTCCTCAGTTGTAAGTCGCTTTGGATAAAAACGTCTGCTAAATGACTAAATGTAAATGTAAATGAACCGAAAAAACTCAGCGTATAAGGTAGCCTACTCTC
This sequence comes from Semotilus atromaculatus, assembly GCA_031834385.1. Classification (NCBI taxonomy): domain Eukaryota; kingdom Metazoa; phylum Chordata; class Actinopteri; order Cypriniformes; family Leuciscidae; genus Semotilus; species Semotilus atromaculatus. Next base: position 28,478,357 of record JAULUF010000001.1, read on the forward strand.
CTCACAGACATGTCTACTTTTAAACAGAACAATTCAAAACGAAAGAAAACAGACTGCTCTCTGCTTTATGTGATCCGTATGAAATGTGCATTTCTCTCTGGCACGTTGACTAGTGTAACAACAATCAGATGGCCAAATTCCGCCAGTTGATGGAATTAACCAGATTAATTTTTAACCACCCCTTACCCTCCATTTGGAGTGATACACACAAGGAAATGATTGTCCTATCTTGACTGAGTCACTGACTGCAATTCGCACACACAGCATTTCTCTCTAATAATTAAACAAGAATGCCCTGTTTTACCGACATGTGATCGACATGGGACCACAAGGCCCATTTGTCGAGATCTTCGGGGAAACCCCCCCCCCCCCGAGAGTTCTTGTCTGAAAAGGTACCTTTCAAGGACAAAACTATCATTGTATTCCATGATAAACTAATCAATTCAAAAACAATACGATTCCCCGAGGGGGTAGAGCACGAGCCTACCACACTGATGGAGCACGAGTTCACCACTCTGTTGAACGCTCAATGAACTCTGAACACACACACACACAATCATTTTGTGACAATCATTCATGCTTTAAATGTATGAAAAGTTTTTCTTGTTGTGTTTTATTATTCCCATGTAACCAATCCTATAATCATGATCTTTATGGTATGTAATCAACCCTGATATGCGCTAATCACGAAGAAACCTGTATCTTTGCCTCGCTAGCTTACAATTATACCATGCGTGGTATTATTGTAATCAGAGAAATCTAATGGTACTGAATTCTTGACCCAAAGTGCAACATTAGGCATTCTTTTATTAAATACCCGTTTAGAAGTGTATTTCGACTTAGTTTTATCTTCTCTGCACATTGCCCGGAGGACGTGTATTTTGCAAACATAGAAGGTTGCCGCCACGCCTCCTCCCAAACGATTGGACCAGGCGCGCAAGAAAGGCGTGCCTCTAGCTCCTTCAAAACATGGAGCGTCCCGTCTGTTCGTTGCAAGTTTCTACGCCAGAGAGAGTTACAACTTTCCTGAACTCCAGCCGGAGTTCCTCTTCTTATTCGTCGTTTTTCTACTTTGTTTTAATCTAAGTTTCTTTCTTTTTTCGATCTACCTCAGTTTGATCATTTGCCTTCGTTCAGTGTATTCACGAACGAAACGAGTTTAAAATTAACCATCTCGTACGGACCGCAGCTGAAGCAATCGCAAACATCTGCCTCCTACCGGAAGACGCTCCAGACAGCTCCGACCAAGCTGCCTTTATGAACGCAACTGCACAAAAAGGGGCCTAAACGCAAGTAACGTACAATCTAAATTCAAGTGCTGTTTTAAGGTTGTTTAGATCTTACTAAGAAAGCCTTTGCGTCTCGTGTTGAATTCTGTTGAACTGTTCCCTCATTCATTCACACACTCTCTCTCTCTCTCTCTCTCTCTCTCTCTCTCACATACATTCATTCATACTCTCTCTCTCTCTTTTTCTCTCTCTCACACACACTCACTCACACTCTCTCTCTCTCTCTCTCTCTCTCCCTCACACACTCTAACTTTCTCTCTCCAAATATTTCGTATTGCAATCATTTTTGTTAATTGTTTGTTTTGCTATGCATATTTACTCCTGCGTGATGTAATAGTTTATGTAATCTTTAGTTGTGTTTATTAAATTTCATAATCATTTTGAATCAAGTCTGTCTCATGGTTCCATACTTTGAAGCCTCTGAAAATGTCGATATAAGTTACCTGCTCTACCTGATTTAACTATTGAAATATTTAAAAGTGCCTTACACGAAATATCATTCTTTTGTGGCCACAGAAATGATATAATCGCTGTTTACAGGCCGATAAATTGTGATAAAGAATTAAGTCTCGCTCCAGTCCGCCGGACGGACAGATTGCTTGATAGATTTTAATCACATCAAAATTTACTCTGATAATTGACCGAATCTTACCTATAGGAATAATTACTACGAGCAATCGTGTTAATTATTCATATACGGTGAGGTTGAGCCTCGTCCCTATTTGGGATAATCAAATTCGTGTATGCGATAATACATATTCATTATCTCATGAATAGTATTCCCCATTGTCGCTACATAATATGGTGGAGAATGCGGGCATTTTCAAGCTTCATTTTGGGACCAATATTCAGATACATATTCATGTGTGTTTGTGGAATTTAATATTGTACGCGCGTTTTGCATTGTGTAATAAGTCGACTCGAAAACTGAGCAAGGCAAAAGCTGCTTCAGTAGCCTAACACACCAATATTGCGGAAAGAAGCCCAAAGCACTTCTTTTTGCAAGACTGGATGTGAGAAAAACTGCAGTCTCACAGTATTGCACGGCCCAGCTCGGAAGAAAATAATAATTTTCTGCTTGGCTGCGGCACATTTTAATACTGTCCGAAGTCCTGGTGAACGAAGAAATCTTCACTTAGGCCTATTACCGATGTGTAACTGCCTGGGGCGAGATTCCCCCTGACAGTAAAAGATCTTTATTTGATTCGTTAGCAACGAATAACTTCGAGTTTTCAAAACGCCGGCTTAGCTAACCGGTGAAAAAAAAAATCCCGTTCCATTTTCTGTGCCAACCAAGCACAAAGAGACCCGCCGTGGTCTTCAAAGGTATACTTGTAAATGTGTATATTTGTTTCTTTTTTAAAAAGGAAATCTGTGTGCATTGAAAACTGTTGTGTTCCTTAACCAGATTTAAGCGTGTATCAGTTTCAAAGTACCGCACTTGTGAGTTTGGTCCGCGTGAGCGCGACACTGCCACCGCGTGACAATAGCAGGTAAAGACCTGCTTCTAATTTGCTTCCTTCTCGTTGTGTTTCCTCCAAATTCACTGCGATGATTATCTAAAGCTGACTAAATACATTTGCAGCTTGATAGTTCGTAAAACAAACCTCCTGTTTTGGACTGAGAACATTTTATTTTGAGTTCAATTCACAGAAGTGAATTAGGGCTTAAGTCATAGAATTTCTCAGCCCAAAATCACTGATAGTTCACGTGGAGAGAAACAAGCGCCCCTAGCGGCCGCACTCCTCCAGGTCAGCTATCATTCTTCTGCTCAATTCATCTTCTGCTCTACCCTGTTTCATCTCTACCGGCCTCGGTGACTCTGTCTGTTTGTAATTATTTTTTTTTTATTCATTGCTAATAACTTCAATTCAATTCAATTCAATTCAAATTTATTTGTATAGCGCTTTTCACAATACACATTGTTTCAAAGCAGCTTTACAGAAAGTGCATTAAAAATGTACATAGAAAATACAGTTAGTTCATCATGTATTAATTTAGGGCATAACATATCGCCGGCGTTGAGTCGTCTCTTCACAGGCGTCGAGTCGTCTCTCCACAGGCGTTTAGTCGTCTCATCACAGGTGTTGAGTCGTCTCATCACAGGTGTTGGATCATCCGAAGTCTCCGTGAGAGGCTGGATACAAACTGGAGCTGACGAACGCTATTTACCTCGGGACTTGCGTCCCGAGATAACAGCAGAAAGGCAGATGAGAAATAATTAGCGTAGCTGATGTTCATAATATTAATGCATTCGATCTGATTCGGCAGTAGTATAAAAGGTAAGCATTATGTGAATGCTTGGTTAAAGAGATGCGTCTTTAATCTGGTTTTAAACTGGGACAGCGAGTCTGAGCCTCGAACAATATCAGGAAGGCTATTCCAGAGTTTAGGAGCTAAATGTGAGAACGCCCTCCCTCCTTTAGTGGACTTAGATATCCTTGGAATGACCAGAAGCCTCGAATTTAGTGATCTTAAAGAGCGCGACGGATTGTAGGGCGATAGAAGGTCCGTTAAATAGACTGGAGCTAAACCATTTAGGGCTTTATAGGTCAGTAGCAATACCTTGTAATTGATACGGAACTTAATAGGTAACCAATGTAGAGATGATAAAATTGGTGTTATATGATCATATTTTCTTGATCTAGTAAGAACTCTAGCGGCTGCATTTTGGACTAACTGTAGCTTGTTTATTGAGGATACAGGACAACCAGCTAATAAAGCATTACAGTAATCTAGTCTCGAGGTCATGAATGCATGAACTAGCTTTTCTGCATCAGAAGCGGATAGCATGTTACGTAGCTTAGCAATGTTTCTAAGGTGGAAAAAGGCTGTTCTTGTAACATATGAAATATGATTTTCGAAAGTCAAGTTGCGGTCAAGTATGACACCCAGGTCCTTTACTGTAGTGGATAAAGTAACAGGGCATCCTTCTAAATTAAAGTTGTATTGTAAGGGATTTTGTGGGTAGTTTTTCGGACCAATAAGTAATACCTCTGTTTTATCTGAATTTAATAGCAGGAAATTACACGTCATCCAGTATTTTATATCTTTAAGACATTCTGTCAAGTTAGATAAGTTAGTGGTTTCATCTGGCCGTGATGAAATATATAATTGAGTGTCATCAGCATAACAGTGAAAATTAATTCCATGTTTTCTTATAATATTACCAAGTGGCAGCATATATATTGAGAATAGTAGAGGGCCTAACACAGATCCTTGCGGTACTCCATAGTTTACTGACGTTATCTTTGATTTTTCCCCATTTAAGCAGACAAAGTGGTAACGGTCTGATAAGTACGATCTAAACCAGCTTAATGCCTGTCCCTGAACACCAGTGTAGTTTTGTAGTCGATCCAGGAGTATTTTATGATCTATAGTATCAAATGCAGCGCTTAGATCCAGTAGAACAAGTATTGAGATGCAGCCTTGGTCAGAAGCTAAAAGTAAATCATTTGTAATTTTAACTAGCGCAGTTTCTGTGCTATGATACTGTCTGAATCCTGACTGAAATTTTTCATAGATATCATTTTCTTGCAAGAAAGAGCACAATTGAGCGGACACAACTTTTTCTAGTATTTTAGACATAAATGGAAGATTTGAAATGGGTCTGTAATTTGCTAGGTTATTTGGATCTAATTGTGGTTTCTTAATAAGAGGTTTTATTACTGCCAGCTTGAATATTCTTGGAACGTGACCTAAAAATAAAGATGAATTAATAATATTGAGAAGAGGCTCTTCCACTACAGGTAACACTTCTTTAAGTAATTTAGTGGGTATTGGATCTAATAAACAAGTTGTTGGTTTAGATGCAATAATAAGTTTATTTAGCTCTTCCTGTCCTATAGTTGTAAAGCGGTGTAGTTGTTCTTGAGGGGCTATAATTGAGGCTGAATCATAGGACACCATAATAGATTGTATATTTACAATTGTGTTTCTGATGTTTTCTATTTTCTCAGTGAAGAAATTCATAAAGTCATTACTACTACATTGTAACGGAATATTTTGCTCAGGTGATGCCTGTTTATTTGTTAGTCTGGCCACGGTGTTAAATAAGAACCTTGGATTATTTTGGTTATTCTCTATTAGTCTGCGGAGATGCTCAGCCCTGGCTGATTTAAGAGCCTTTTTGTAACGTGACATACTGTCTTTCCACGCGATTCTAAAGACCTCTAAATTTGTTTGTTTCCATTTACGCTCTAAGTTACGAGTTTCTCTCTTGATAGCATGCGTAGCATTGTTGTACCATGGTGCTCTAGTTTTCTCTCTAACCTTTTTTAATCTAATTGGTGCAACAATTTCTAATGTACTAGAGAAAATGGTGCTCAAACTGCTAGTCATTTCCTCTAGTTCATCTGTTTGTTTGGGTTCACTGAGCAGCTGAGATAGATCAGGTAAGCTATTTGAGAATCTATCTATAGTGTTTGGAAGGATTGTTCTGCCTGGTCGATAACGTGGCGCAACATGACAAATTTCAGCAGTACGTAACATGCAAGTTACCATGTAATGATCAGTTACATCATCGCTTTGCGGTACAATATCTATATCGGTTGGATTGGTTCCATATGATATAATTAAATCTAGTGTATGATTTAGGCGATGAGTGGGACCACTGACGTTTTGCGTGACCCCGAAGGAGTTTAATAAATCTGTAAACGCAGTCCCTAACGCATCATTTGTGTTATCTACGTGTATGTTAAAATCTCCAACAATTATTGCTTTATCGACATTGACCAATAGATTTGATAGAAAGTCTGCAAACTCTTTTAGGAAATCGGCGTAAGGCCCTGGAGGTCTATATACAGTAGCCAAGGCTAGAGATAATAGGGATTTCTTTCTTAAATCTAATAGTGTAACATTTAGCACAAGTACCTCAAACGAATTAAACCTGTGACCTGTTTTCTGAGTAACATTAAGAATATCTCTATAGATTGTTGCAACACCGCCGCCATGACCAATCAGACGGGGCTCATGCTTATAACAGTATCCTGGCGGAGTAGACTCATTTAGACCAATAACTTCAGCGGTATGGTGATGTATTATCAGAAATCATTCTGATTCTCTTGCAAAACTTTTATTTTATCCTTCCCCAGTGTATCTAGATTTGATTTGAATTGGAACAATATTTTATTATGATTAATTCTTTTTTTTTTAATAATTTTTTTTATTAATTATTTTATATGTTAAGATTTAATTTTTCCCTGTAAATCTCTCACATTTCAGTCATTTGATAGCCAAGTCCGCTATCAGCCTCCCACTGAACTTTGTATGAAATTACATTTTCATTTATGTTTTTCCCGATGAGTATTTTGTAATCATTACAAACAACCTCAGTGTTGTTGTGATTATTATAAGAGATCATTCTAATTCTGTCAATTTCCCCCAGGCTTATTTGGATTTGAGTTTAAAACAATTTGAATTAACTTTAAATTGTGCCAAACAGTCAAGGTGAACCACAGAGAGGAAGTGCGCCCCCAGAGGCTCCAAAACCCACTACAGCGGCCTACCGCTCCCCTTCCTGGTCTTCACCTGCATTGGGTTATTGCTAACTTCCGAACGGGTTAGGATATTTTCAATAACTACCATCCATGTCTAATCACTTTCTGTGCTATCATTAGTTGGCAAAAGCCGTTCATCTCTTAATTTGGTTTTTCCTTTCCAGGTTAAATTAATTTTTTTCGTCAAAGTCATATTGATTATACTTTATCCCTTTTCAGGTTGATCATAGTTTCTGTTTTATTTCTACATACCTAAATTACTCAATTCGGTTAAGCAAGAAAATCTTAATTCACTTTAAGCCCCCTTGTTCATTCCGTCTTGCTGTTGTATAGGTAAAAATCCCAGCACCTGCGGTGGATTGCGGTGGTCCCTGGCTGATCTCAGCGAGCGGGTCTGCCGACTGACGTCGCTGGCACTGACTGTGCGGTGGTTCCCGAGTTCTTTTATCTCTGCCACAGGTTGCGGCACGCAGTAAGTGACATCAGCAACTTGGTGCTTCGAAGGTTCAACCACCAAGCCGACGCACAAGTCAATTGTTGGGACAGGGGGACAAACCATAGGCGAAAGCGCCACTCCAGTTCGCTGGTGGGTTCTGGCCACCGCCCACCTTTGCAGTGCGATCGGCCGGTTGATACCTAGAAGATTACCAGGTTGTGTTTACAGTCACAAGCTGTTTGAGAGGGCGCAACCGTGACACAGAGCAAGGAAGAGCCGGGGTCACGGCGGTCGGGTGTTTGGTGGCGCCGGGGAGTTTGACCACGCTCGCTGGGGCCAGCTGAGTTCGACCCCAGTTCACCTCAGGTAAAACTGAATTTTGATAAAACCCTGCCACTTAAAATAAGCCACAGAATATTAGATATTTCCCCAGATATATATATTTTCTAAGTGTTTGGTTTACCTCTTTCTCCCTAAGACAGTTATTAGTGGTTACACTACAGCGCAGGTCAATTCACTTAGGTGTTATTTTCACTGCGGTATTTTTCTTGTCTTGTTTTTCCCTCTATTTTCTCTTCCTTTTGGTTTGTTTTGTTCTGTTGTGATTTGTTTTCTTTCAGTTCACCAAGAGACCCCAAGGAAGCTAAGTAATAGTGACAACCGAGCAGCCACTATTTCGGGTCCCACGCTGACCCGCGTAAATTGGCCCACCTAACTGTCTACATCAGTTAGCCAAATTTCTATAGACGGCACGGCCGTACTACAGCTCGTTAGCCTCAAAACAAATTTGCATTGGCCCTGTTTTTTTTGTGTGGTTGTGTTTCTCTCGCCCCCAGTAAGCCAGGATGTCACGCGCCTCCAGTCCCGCGGCCCATTGGAGCAATCTGGATGCTTGGTTAAGTGCCATGACAACCGGCTGTCTGCCCAAGGACACTGGCGATCCAAAATCCCTGACCCGACAGGAACTGGACGCCGACGTAGACCGGCTAATGTCCAACGACCCCACACAGACCTACAGTTCAAAGGAATGGAGTAGGATAATCGGAAGTCTCGCTCACAATTTAGTGGCACAGGCACGTCTGGCGGAGGAGGACAACGCCAATCTGGAAAAGGAAATCGCAGGACTAAAGACTAAACTGAAGGAGGCCCGCAAACAGAAGGCCAACGCGCAGGAGCATCTGGATCAGCTACTTCTGGAGGTTGAAGCCAAGGACGAAACACACCCAGAATTACAAAAGGAAGTGGAAAGACTGCAAAAGGCCTTGGAGGATCTGCGCACGGACACAGACAAGAGAATGCAGTCGGAGAAATGCACCACGGAGGAACTCCAGGACAGACTGCAGCGTGGCGACGCTCTGTTAAAAAGAGCAGAGAGTGAATTAAAGGACAGAGAGGCCAGGGCCAAGGCCTGTGAAAAACATTTACAAACAGCCCGAACTGAAATTAACGAGCTTGTCCAACAGAGACATGATCTAAAGTATGAACTTGAGGTGACTCACCGAGAACTCAAACATGCTTACAAGCTGCAGGGCGACCTGGAGGGGGAAACACCCATCACTCAGTTTCCCCTCACCAGCGAGCCTGCACTTTTCAGCCAAGAACCCAGAGCTGAAAAGGGGGGTGAAAGCCATCCGCTAAAGACATCACTAGCCAGCCACCACGAGCCCCCACCAGCTGAAGAGGGGCGGGGTCGGGCCATCGGTCACAACACGGCCCATAAAGAACTGGACAAGCTGGCTAGAAACATCCCGACCTTCACTCCCAACCCAGCAGGAGGTCACGATGTTCACTCTTACTTACAAGACATTGACTTTCACCTACAAACTGTGGCCAACGTCACCACTTGGGATAAGTTATATCTTCTCAGGATCACTTCAAGCCGGGACGTGCGAAGTTTCCTTGACCGCCAATCAGAAACGGCAAGCTCTGATTCGCGAATTCTCCGATCCAGAATCGGACCAAGGTATCATAGCAGCAATGGATCTGAGACAAGCCCGACTGGAATCCCCGCAAGCTTATTACGGACGACTCAGACAAGCCTACTTCGGATCTCGTAATGAATCCGGCATGGAGGAAGACTGGAATTTCAAAACTTTGTTCCTGCGGAATCTCCATCCTACCCTATCACACCACCTCGGGGTTTTAGCCGAGCCACGGACTATGTCAATCCAACAAGTGCGTGACCTGGCGCACAAAGCATACACCAAACAAAAGACTGTTTCTGAAAAGACCGTGAAAAACCCCACAATCTGCCCTGTCTCTGAGCACCGTTCAGAGCTGTCCCTAGAGGGCACACAGCGCCCCAGTTACAAACCTGTCAACAGAGAGTCACGATCGTTCCAACCCAGCAGAGGTCAGCGTGGTCGTGGGGGTGCCCGCCCAAGGCAGCAGAACGACCGCTCTGGGGAATTCTGGGACCGGCCTCGCACCTCCCACAACCAAAGGGGAGGGGGCACCTGGGAAACTGGCCGGCAACCCAGAAGGAACCGACCTCCATCCCCCCGAACACCAAGCCCAGACAGGCGGCTGGGGGACCCCTCTCGACATGACACTGGTAAGCTGAAGTTGGAACCTAAATCCAACAGAAACAACACAGCCACGTCTGAAGCTGCAGAACTTCTGAGCATCCTGAGAGAATTTCTCCAAAAGAAACCTCGCAAGGAAGACAAGGATAAACCTGACACCGCATGACTAAACCTGAGGCCGGAAGCCAACTCCACTCCCAACGCTTCTCCCACTGACAGCCCCACAGACACTGTCAAACCACAGACTATGACACTCGCTGCTACATCACTAAGTAACAGCACCACTCACCCCCTCCAACTGACAGCCCCCCAGAACACTGTGTCTTACTGTTCTGACAACATCTCCCACTCACTCCAGCTGACGACTGCACTTCCTGAACCAAACACTGCACTTCCTGTACAAGACTGCATCAGCGCTCACACAAAGGTACCAGACAGTGCTGTCTTGGTGATCTGCACCCACAACGAGCCACACGAAATATACCCACACTGTTCATCGATCAACACACAAGACCCTGCACCAAAACTCCTTGGAAACCTGATCGAAAGAGGATTGGCACGCAAGCTCTACCTCACCATCACTCTGGAAAAGGAAATGAGACTCGAAGCGCTTGTGGACACAGGCTCCGATCTCACGCTCATATCGGCTGAACTCTTTGAAAACCTCAAATTTGAAGCTCAAAGACAGAATCGAACTCCTAACTTCCACACTTGTGAGCTAAATGTGCAGTCATACAGCCAAAATGACATCCAGCTCAGAAACGTAGCTCCCATTCACTTGACAATCGGTCCGATGAGCATAGTCCATCCGGTCTATGTTTCACCAATGAACATTTCTCCATTCCTAATAGGCAAAGACCTGCTGGATCGATTCGAGCCGTTACTGGATTTCAAACACCTGCAAGTTTGGGCTCAAGTGCATGAACCCCTCCCCCTCCAGCCACACAAATCTGCTGAGGCAGACTGTCAGGTCACAGGGTTCACGGGAACTCTCCCAGCCAGACATGGCGACCCAGCCACAACAGCTGATCAGGGGTCAAGTTCGCTACTCTGCACTTTCAAAACCAGCCAAGGCTCTGATATCTACTGCCCCCAGGTCAGGACTGACCTGCAGCTGCAGGATATAACCACAACAGACACCATTCTGGCACTATGGGCTGACAATTCAGCCATCAGTCTCTCACTATTCAATCAAATCATTGACAACGCACCGGACTTGCCCTATACCAGCAAACGCACACGTTTCCCTCTCAACGCACATCCCTCATCCATGATATCTGCCAAAGGGATCTGTGCTTTGCAATTAAAGTGGAATCACCGGTGCCTGACCCATTACTTCCTGATCCTTCCGGACCCAGTCCACGATGTCTACATTGGAGCGGACGTTTTGATTCGCCTCAAAGCTCATGTGGACTTGTTGAATCAGGTGATATGGGCCCCAATGATTTTACAGCCACCTGTTCCCAGCAATCATGACAATCTACTGTCGGGGCAGACCATCCCAGAAGTCTGCACTCTAATCAACGAACAAGCAACAGTGGTACCAGCTTACACTAAAGGTGTCGCTGTACGCCTGAACATACGATCTGGCCAAACATTAAACCACTCGCTGGGTTTCTTCCAACCTTCACCTGAATGTGGGAACCTCGGACTCACACTCGAAGCCACACCCCTCATGGAAGTGTCCTCTCGGGTAATCTACATCCTGTTCAACAACTGCACTGCAACTGACATCAGCATTCCAAGGGCCTACAGGCTAGGCTGGCTAGTAAGCCATGACTTTCATGACTTTGAACTTGTATTACCCGTCATCGGGCCCCTCCCACCTGCACTGATACCTGAAGGGCACACAGACAACACAATGTTCACGTTACCCTTCCAACTCATTGCCATCACATCTGTCATGCCAGTGGCCAAAGACCATGTATGCAGAACTGAGCTGACAGAGGACCAACACCTCGCAGTGTACACAGTCTCCCACCAACCTGTGAATGAGACTAATGCACCTGCTACGCCTTTAAAGATCAACCCAACTGATGACACAACGACAGAGGAGCCGTATCAAGGTTTTGAATCTCAAGTGCAGCAAATTCTACAAGATGCTGATGCGCTTCAGACCGACGCAGACCGCCAAAGACTAAGACAAGTCCTTTACAAGTTCAAAGAATCCTTTGCCAAAGACTCATTAGACTGTGGCCTTACCCACCTCCACACGGTGCGCATCCCCAAGCATCCTGAGGCTCCTCCCACTTTCGTCAAGCAGTACAAAATTCCCATCGCCTCGCACGAACCAGTGCAAGAAATCATCGAATCCATGCTTGAGAAAGGTGTCATCCGTCCCTGTAACAGCACCTACTCTGCCCCCATCTGGCCCGTTCTCAAACCAAATGGGAAATGGCGGCCCACCATTGACTATCGAAAACTGAATCAACAGGTGCCGTTATCACGGTGGCCCATGACCCAGCTGGAACAGGAAATACCCCGAATCAGAGGAGCCACCATCTTCTCTACACTCGATGTGGCCTCTGGATTCTGGACCATTCCAGTGCACCCAGAAGACCAGCACAAGCTGGCATTCACATTTGGCAACCGACAGTTCACCTTCAACAGATGCCCGTTCGGGTATGCCAACTCACCAGCTGAGTTCAACATCTTCCTGAACAAAGCCTGCCCAGACGCCAGGATGAGAGGTAACCTGATTTACGTAGACGATGTTCTCATGAAGAGCACGACGGTGGCAGACCACCTGAAAGAAATAGTTTTGAACCAGTTAGCCGTGGCCGGCGCAAAAATAGCCCTCCACAAGGGACAGTGGTGTCGCACCAAGGTCAACTACGTGGGCCTGCTCATCGGATCCCAGGGTATCGAACCACAATCAAACCGTATCCACGCCATTCAAAACATCAAGCCTCCCACTAACGTCTCTGAACTACGAAGTTTTCTAGGAGTATGCAATTACTCTCGACAGTTCATCGAAAACTATTCGGACATCGCCAGGCCCCTCACAGCCCTGCTGAAAAAGGATTGCCCTTTCGTCTGGTCAGACGCTCAAGAACACGCCATGGCGGCACTAAAAAGACATTTATGCTCAGCTCCCTGCCTTGCTTACCCCAATCCTCAAAAGGAATTCTACCTGGAAGCGGGTTTTTGTCTCAGTGCTGGCCTATACCAACGGCACGATCAAGACAAGAAGGTGGTCGCATATAGGAAGGTCGCAAGACACTTCTCCCTCCAGAGTGCAAATTCTCTGACTGCGAAAAAGCTTTGCTCTGCACAGTCTGGGCCATACAGCGTTTCTCCAACTACATTGGAGCACAGAAAGTTATCATAGACACTTGCCACCAGCCTGTAATGTTCCTCAACAGCCAACGCATCAGAAACGGCATGGTAACCAACGCACGCATAGCCACGTGGTTAATGGCTCTCCAAGGACGTGATGTCGAGGCCCGATATGCACAGAATCACAAGTCGGCGTTGGGAAACGGCCTGGCTGCATGTCAAAACTGCTCTGACAACTCACCTGCTGCGATGCTAGACACACCAGAGCCCCAACAGCCACAACTGACCTGTCACAGGTACTTTGACAAGAATGTGTGCGAAGGCATGCCCACAGCTTACGTCGACGGATGCTCCTACAACCACGAGGGCATCCTAAAGGCAGGTGCAGGTGTACTGTGGGTTGACAACCACCCATGCCCACCACAACACTTCAAACTGGGCCCCCAGTCCTCACAATATGCAGAAATAGCAGCCGTTCTCATAACTCTGCAAAGCGCATCAGTCCATAACATCAGAGAACTTCTCATCTGCACAGACTCTAACTATGCCAGACTCAGTTTTGTGTGCCATCTCCCGATCTGGAAACAAAATGGCTTCAAAACAGCAAACAACAAGCCTGTCAAACACCAACACCTGTTCCAGGAATGTGATAACATCACAAGAACACACGATGTCACCGTGTACTGGAAGAAGGTAAAAGGACATTCTAAACTGCCAGGCCAAGACAAAGACTTTAATGACCACACCGATGCCCTTGCCAAAACGGGCGCCCTCCACGGTGAGCTGTGGTCTCCCCCGGACCCCACACCTACCCCCGAAGTGGCGGTGCTAACCCGCAGCAAACGGCCCTTGCCTGCCACAGCGCCAGCTTCACAGCCGCTATCGCTAACTCCGCAAATCTCCAACAATGATATCGCGGATATGCAAGCCACAGACACTGCCATAAAGACAATTCTTGACCACCTCTCTGACCCCACCTGCCACCCTATCTCACCTTCTGACATCGCTACTGACTCATACCTCAGACACCTACACAACTCCAGACACATGCTGCGTGTGCGGGACGACATTCTATGGTTTGACCCCGAAGATACCACATCGCCTAGGCTCGTGGTACCACTGTGTCAGAGGGGGGTGATGCTAATGCACGCCCACAACACACCCTATGCTGGACACCACGGTACCAAAGCCACGTATGAGACACTTAGACAGGTGGCATACTGGCCAGGCATGCAGCAAGATGTGGCAGAGTATGTGAGAGAATGCTTGGTCTGCTGTCAATTCCAACCATCAAACCCAAATCACAGAGCCCCACTGCAACGCAGAGGAATCACGTTCCCATGGTCAGACCTCCAAATTGACTGGGTGGGACCTCTGCCCAGGTCAACAAGAGGCAACAAGTACTTCCTCACGGTGGTGTGTCAGTTTACCAAATGGGTGGAGTGTTTGCCAGCACCTAACGACAACGCCCAAACAACGGCATATCTCTTGATGAACCACATCTTCTCCCGGTTCGGATTGCCACTAAGAGTCAACTCAGACAGAGGTACCCACTTCACTGCTGAGATCATGCAAAAGATCTGGAGATGTCAGGGGTACAAGCTAAACTTCACATTTCACATCAGCCAATCTCATCAGGACAGGTAGAGAAATCGAACCAGACGGTGGTCTACATGCTAAGGAAGTACGTATCAGCTAATCAGAAAGACTGGGATGTGAAACTCCCTCTTGTGCTGATGGCCCTCCGAGCCACACCGCAGGAATCCACATGGGTGTCCCCGTTTGAACTAATGACTGGGCGGCAGATGACCCTGCCGTTACACCTGTTGTATCAACCAGGAGACCACAACCTTGTCACCGCCTACACCACGTCCCAGTACCTGGATGAGCTCCATAAACACTTGAAAACAACTTTCGCTTTCGCCCAGCAACACCTGAAAACCAGCGCTGAAGGCCAGAAAGCATATTACGACCGAAAGGCATCACACCAAGAGCTCAATGTGGGCGACAAAGTCCTGTATTACAATTTCGCCCTGCCACCCCAGGGGTTGTCCAAGAAGTTCCTGCCCCACTGGACGGGACCTCACGAAATTGTGAACAAACTCTCCCCCGTTGCATACCAAATCCAGCTGAAACGGGGAACGAGAGAACCCGTTCTCAAATGGGTCCACCGCAATCAGATTAAGAGACATGTGGCCACTAACAGGGACAGACAGGGAGAGGCCAATGCAAGCTAGACCCAACCGCTGTCATCGCAGAAAAAAAAAAACTGTCCCACACAACCCTGGACAAACCTCACTGACCTGTGCCTTCTCTCTCTCACCCTTCATCCTCCATACCTCTCCCTCTTGCCTGTAACAGGATGCTGCTGTGGATTGCCATCATGTGCCTTCAGTCGACCAGAGGCCAGCCGCCAGCCGACGTCATTTCACCAGGACCGGCCTCGGGCATTGTGTTGAGGGATCAACCTGGATTGCTGATTACTAACTGCCGAACGCACACACAGAAAGTATACGTGCGACTCGACCCTCGAAATGTCTACCTTGCACACTACCCAAGAGCGGTAGCCCAGTACAGCTGGGCAGGTGCCCGATGGACAGAAACCGCCCTCAACCACGCCGAAGCCGATGTCGAGCACATGCTGAACCAACTCGAGAAGATGACCGTCACCCAAGCTGAGTTGGGAGGACACAACAAACGTTCCAAACGGTTCCTGGGAGCGCTGCTAGGGGCCGCTGCGGCCGTAGGCACGCTGTTCAACATTGGAATGTCCAGTGTCAACGCCGTGAACATAGCCACGGTGCGACGGCACGTGGCCGAAATTCAGACAGAACTTCCACAGTTAAAAGAACAACTCAACACACAAAGCGCATCCCTGCAAACCATCGGCAAGACACTGAGAGGAACCGTCACAGTCCTCAACACTCATAGCGTCATGTTGAATCAGACTGTGAGCTCCATGAAACAGCTGTTCACAGTGTTCCAGAATGACTTTGCCCAAACACAGTTGGTCACAGCATTACTGTCCGATATGCTCCGAGAAGTAAGTTCCTCCATAGACAGCTTAGCCATGGGTAGGATCCCGCCCTACCTGATACCCCTAAGCCTGGTGCAAGCCGTGCTGGCTTCTGCCATAACAACACCCACTGACCCGTTACAAATCCACCTTGCCTACTCCTTTGACCCTGCACAGCGAGAGGTAGGCTTCCTCTTAAGTCTACCCATCATAGAATCAAGCCGAATCTACCGACTAAAAGATATTGTCAACGTGGGATTTTGGCAGAGCAACACCTATTTTAAGGTACGGACACCCGAAGCAGTAGCTTACCACGACAGCAACACACAGCTGTACTTAGCCCCAAACTTGCACATGTGTACCCTCACCAAAGACATTCACTATCTCTGCCCAAGCAAACCGTTTCTCAGAGACAACACTGATGGGATTTGCGGCCTGCAACATCTGACCAGCGACACACGTTGCCCGGCGAATGCTAAACCTCGTAGCCAAGTCACAGAGACGCAAGCCGAGATAGTGGGAGACCGGTGGCTCATTAATACTCCAGTACGGTCGGCGACACTGACCTACAACCAGCACGACACCGCTACACGTGTCAACCTGCTGAACCAGACCATGTGGATTCAAGTCCCACGAGGAGCCATCCTCCACCTGGACGACCTAGCCTTGTATCACCTCCCGAGTGAAGAGTACCAGTCCGAACTAGAGATTCCACCCTTCTTCAGGGATCGCAACTTCACTTTCGATCCAGAACTGGAAGAATGGATTCAGAAAGGGGGGTCACAGATCATCGACATCGCACCCCTTGACACAGCCCTCCAAGCATTGTCCAGAATGCCCATCCTGAACGCCTCACCTGTTGTCCAAGCATGGACCGCTGCTGACACTGCCGTGTGCATTGCAACAATCATCGGCCACACCCTAACCTTGGGCCTGGCCTACGTCCTGTACCGGCGAATCAACGAGACGCGAGCCTCTACAGCCAGGCTCACCAAAGCCGTGTCTGTAGGGTTCCGGAAGGGCCCTCGGAAAGAAGACTCCCCGCTAGAGAACGCGGAGGACCTCATCGAGCTGAGCCCTCAGTCCTAACCGTCATCTACAGCAGCCCACTTTCAGGATTCACCTGCCATCTGCCCAGTTATACTCGTGATGGTTCGACGAGACCCACACACGTGCCTGCCAAACCATCAAGGGGGGACTGTAACAACAATCAGATGGCCAAATTCCGCCAGTTGATGGAATTAACCAGATTAATTTTTAACCACCCCTTACCCTCCATTTGGAGTGATACACACAAGGAAAGGATTGTCCTATCTTGACTGAGTCACTGACTGCAATTCGCACACACAGCATTTCTCTCTAATAATTAAACAAGAATGCCCTGTTTTACCGACATGTGATCGACATGGGACCACAAGGCCCATTTGTCGTAAATCTTCGCTGTTTACAGGCCGATAAATTGTGATAAAGAATTAAGTCTCGCTCCAGTCCGCCGGACGGACAGATTGCTTGATAGATTTTAATCACATCAAAATTTACTCTGATAATTGACCGAATCTTACCTATAGGAATAATTACTACGAGCAATCGTGTTAATTATTCATATACGGTGAGGTTGAGCCTCGTCCCTATTTGGGATAATCAAATTCGTGTATGCGATAATACATATTCATTATCTCATGAATAGTATTCCCCATTTGAGTTAACAATTTCCCCAAAACAAAAGTCATTGTCGCTACACTAGCCTACTGAAGATCGCGAGTCAGCATCATAAACTTCATCTTTGAGGCCGACACAAAGAAAACACTTCTTTATTAATAAACAATTAAAATATATCCTTGCTATATTTTACATATTCATAATCATTACTTTTGCCGGTTCTTTGTGACAGAATTTAGGTGCTTTATTCACCACCGCATCACCGCACCCACCAGAATAGGCCTTTTTAGACATTCTCTGCCTTTTATGGACATCTTTAGTCTCCACCATCGCGCCAACTAAATAAAAAATGTATCACGCGCTACGGTGTGCTTCCTGAACATTGAACAACAGTCAGTCGGTGTGAAACAATCAGATCCCTGCGCGTACAGTGCGCGTCATAGGAATTTAACGAGGCTTCAAGGCAGAGATTTTGCCTCGAGGAATTTTTGTAATCGAGTTAATCGAGTAACTCGAATTGTTTCAGCCCTACTGTCAGCCCTTCAGATTGTTTCAAAGATAATGATAAACGTATAATTTAAGGTAACAGAGATTGTTTTGGCTTTATAGCGGTTCTTGAATAATGTTATTTCCCAGCTAAAGTTAGTTTTGATTGATTCACTTCCATCGAAATTGTTATTAAATTAGGGGCCGCTAAGACGCCGCCGTTCTCTTTAAGCAGACTTTAAAAGCGAACCTGTGATAAACGCTGATGGCGTTCACATGCGCATTAAGAATTTATTCTATAGTTATATGCGTTTGTGTAGTACTCCTGCAAATGAACAAGAAAATGAAGAGAACGCTGATATGATGGCTTCTCGTTGTCTGCATTTACTACGAATGAAGCACACCACGGCACGCACCAAACTAGCCTTCGATGACGTCATGCCAAATGAAAATAATAAATTCACTAAATGCACAAACATATTTTTCTTCTCATAAACACAAATAACAAATTAAATACTATTTTACAGTATTAGAAAAATAACATTAAACAATTTGGGAACTTATTCAATATATCACACTCTCCCCGACAGGATAAGATGTCGTCCCGACATCTACCAATGTCCTCATAAATTTAATTGCTTTCAGTTCACTACAATTTTTTTTTTTTTTTTTACTTGGTCAACTTTCCTCTATAATGACACTAAGTTCACATTTGCCAACAGTCCTTGTCAACTGATAAAGTCTTTACCCCATCTTAAAATAATTTCAAGTCCAGGGGTTTCATCCAGTGTCCAAGAGGGGGAAAAAACAACAACAACACAGTCCATTTCAGTGCACAAAAACACTTTTAAATCCCAGGCCGAATGCCATGTAGAAAATTGCACAAATAATGATTCAAAGTCAGTGAACAAATGTTTCAAAAACTTCTTCCAGTGTTCACTCAATGTTTTTATAGGCCTTGCAAAACAGTCCATGTCCTTTTGGCCTAGAAACAGTCCACAGTTCCCAGTCCATATGAACAATTCATGTGTGTACTAGTCAGTAGGAACAATTAGTGCGTGTTCTCCATTTCTGTTTCAGTTCGTGTAATGCACAGATGGTGGTCTCAGGTAGGGAAATGCCGTTGGCACCCAAGGCGTAAATGTAGGTGTCCACATGGTAGGAAAGGGTGGATCATACCCAGAACCAGTTACTTGCACTTTGTAACAGGTGGGAGTCCCTAAACTATCATAGGTGAACTTCTTTGGTGGTCGTCGTTACCTCCCTGAGTACTGGTATTCTCTTTGCACCTCAACAGGTCCGTCACTTGACTCAATAACCTCTGGTTCTTTCGCAGGTAAGTTCTCACATGCACTCGCTGGCTCATTTTCTATTTGATTTCCAAGCAGTTCAGGTGTTTTCTCTTTCACAGGTACAAGAGCAGGTGTTGGAACATCTTGTTCTGCCTCAGAATTATCTGATGCGTCCTGAGAAACAGGTAACTCGAGGGAAGGAGGTCGTATTAGTGCTTCCTTTTGTCTCCGATCATAACTACTTGACTGTTTTCTCAACTGGCACGGCTCAACTGGTACATAATACTCGGAGTCACTTTCACTTTCCAACTCACTTTCTTCCATTCTGTTTACAGGTACACTGGAGTTCTCCTGTGGCTGTTTCCGCTTTGACTTGGATCTCAGTGTTGGATCGACTTCGAGAGGCAAGTAATCGCATGGCATCAGAAGGTTTCTGTGTAATACTCGTGACCTCCCTTTTCCTTGTTCAGGTTTTATCTCATAAATCGGCACATCCTCTGCAACTCGGCGTACAACAATATGAACTTGTTCTTCCCAATAGTTCCGAAGTTTACCCGGTCCTCCCCTAGGAGTCAGATTTCTTACAAGGACTCGACTTCCTGAGTCAAGGTCAGTGTATCTCCCTTTTTGATCATAATTTCTTTTATTACGCTCACTTGCCTTTTTTGCATGTTCTCTAGCGATCTCTTGTGCTTCTTGCATCCCTCGTTTCCATGTCTCCAGGTACTCACTTTTGTTTGTGGGTAGGCTGTCTGCGTTAAGTCCGAAGAGAACATCAATGGGAAGTCTCGGGGAACGACCAAACAAGAGGTGAAATGGGGAGAAACCAGTCACTTCACTTTTTGTGCAATTGTAGGCATAGATCAACTTGTTCAATGAGTCTTTCCAATTTGATTTCTGTTTGTCAGTGAGAGTTTTCAACATTTGCAACAACGCCCGATTAAATCTCTCAACTTGCCCGTTTCCTTGGGGGTGGTAGGGAGTAGTTCTTGATCCAGTCATCCCACAATACTTTTGCAATTGCCCAAACAGCTGATTTTCGAATTGTTTCGAATTGATCATGGTGTATTCTCACAGGGAATCCAAACTTGAGAGCAAAGTCATTAAAGAGTTTGTCTGCCACAGTTTTGCCAGATTTCGACGTTGTCGCATATGCCTGTGCAAATCTTGTGAAATGGTCGACGATGACAAGGATATATGTGACCCGTTACAGAAACCAGGGACACAAGTCGGCAGCACAACTTGCGAGCAAAATGAGAAACAAGCGTTTTTTTTCCAAAATTTGTGATTTCCGCTTTTTTGCAGAATCTGTTAGTTGAGATCATGAAGAAGCCTCTCCATGTTTGAGATAACAGTATTGGTATATTTAAAAGCGTACATTTTGAGGTTGAAATCGGCTTGTTTTTCGGAGATTCTAGCACACAGTAGGGGCGTGTCATTGTCTGTGTGTATTTCCATACTGAATAGCCGCCGGCGCTTTTGCCCCCGCCCCCCAACAGCGCGTGGCTACTTATTATGCAGCGCTCTGCTCCTGCTCTATCTGATATCAAAATTCAATGAAGATGGACGCCGCAAAGATTGTCGCAGACGAGCTGAACCGTAGCAGTTACATCGAAAATGTTTTCGCCGCACTTTGTGGGCTCGGGAAACTGAACCGGAGGTATGGGCGCGGCGCGCGCGCCCTCGGTGCTTGAATACGGCGGCTCAGCTCGCTGACAACGGTGGCTGGCTGTTTCATGTGACGTCCCGATTGCTTTGAATGGGGAACGTTTTGTGAACAGGGAACATTAATGGACTGGCAACAATCTCCATAGAACATGAACTGGCACAGAGAATCGAAATGGAGGATGCAGTTAAGACCTTTGCTGCGATGAAGGCCTGCCGTGCGCGTTTCTGAAACGTAAGTTAATCTTTGCTCTTTAGTTGTTATTTAAGATGCTGATCCTGCTGATGATATGATGTGCTTGCGGACATTTCATTTGTGTGTGTATACGCACATAAGAAAGTGATGTAAAGAGATTTGCAACAGTAATTTGAGGAGGTGAAATATGATTATTTGGAAAATTCCTGTCATGACTGCTTAAAGAAAAATGCCAGCAGGCATTTGCCTCCTGCATAAACTTTAATATTGTTGACATTTTGGGCACACGCGCGTTGCGCACTATTTGCGTTATATGTAGGCCTATGGCTTATTGGTCTTAGTGTGTTGTTGCTGGTTTTGCGTTATATGTATTATGGCATATTGGTCTGTGTGTGTTGTTGCTGGTTTTGCGTTATATGTATGGCATATTGGTCTTTGTGTGTTGTTGCTGGTTTTGCGATATATGTATGGCATATTGGTCTTTGTGTGTTGTTGCTGGTATACGTTGCAAATAGAGGGGCAGCACAATTGTTTTTCGCCTAGAGTGGCAGAAGTGCATTCGCCGGTCCTGGGGGTGAGTTTCCATAAACATTAAAGATTGTCGTTTTGTGTTCATTCTAAGAACACGTAGGCTACACGTTATCTCATGTTTAGTCTGTTTAGACCTTCCCAATACCTACCTATTGTTATTAGCTAGCTCAGGGAAGAAAAAAAGCTGTAAAGCACAGGGGGGAGCTTTACAGGGGGTATGGCTTATCTAAATGAGATGTAAATGAGCCCTATTGTCACTCCCAGCAGCAGAGAGAGGTGAGAACTGCACATCTTTAGAGGCTGTTATCTTAACTTTTAGTTTTTTTGAGTGTCTACCTTCAAATGGCCACAACTTCTCCAAATATTATCAGATTGCCATGTGTTACACATCGTTGGAAAGCTTGGAGACTACACTTTCAGAATCTGTGAATAACTCAAAATGCCCCAGAACCGACTTGTGTCCCTAGTTTCCGTAACTGGTCACATATTCATATCCTCCTCTGCATTTTTCCAAGTGCAGGAAGTCTACTGAGACAAGTTCGAATGGGCAAGTCGTTGTGATTGGCTTCAACGGTGCTCTTGTTTCTCGGCACGGTTTCTTTTGCTTAATACAGGAGCAGGTCCTCAACACATAATGCTCAATGTCTCGCTGCATGTGTGGCCAAAAGAAGCGGTCTCTAATCAAACTTGTGGTCTGATCGACACCTTGGTGTCCCATTTTGTCATGCAATTCCTCGAGTGCAATTTTCCTGAATCCTGCCGGCATTACCAGCTGAGTTCTTGGTCCTGTTTTCCTTTGTAGAATACCGTCTTCATCCAGCATCAACTTATCCCACCCTCTCATCAAACTTTTAGCTGCTGGACCCGCAGACCTCCACTGCTTAGAAGAAGGCTTTACTCCTGACTGTAACTGATGAATTACCACCACTATGTCTTTGTCTTCCCTTTGAGCTCTTCTGATCACTTCCTTTGACAGGGGTTCTACTGATGCTGTACTGGTCTCTGCACATGTTGGTGAACTCTGGCAAGCTACAGCAAAGGACCATGGTATCTCCGATTCAGACTGGACTTCAACTGCCTGTATCATGGCTCCTATAGAATCTGACGAGAGCTCCTCTGTGTATTCTGGGACATTTTTTTCTGAAAGTGTTGTCAACCTGGATAATGCGTCGGCATCAATGTTTTCCTTTCCAGGCCGATACCGGATAGTGAAGTGGAAATCAGCAAGTTCCGCGACCCATCGACATCCCGTTGCGTTCAACTTGGCGGATGTCAAAATGTAGGTAAGAGGATTATTGTCACTGTATGCTGTAAATGTGGGCGCATAGTAAAGATAGTCTCTGAATTTTTCAGTGATAGCCCATTTGAGAGCCAAGAATTCCAATTTCCCACTGTGCAAATGGTAATTCTGTTCTGCTGTCGTTAATGTACTTGATCCATAAGCAATCACTCTTAATTTCTCTTCCTGGTGTTGATACAGGACAGCTCCCAGTCACTGATTTGACGCATCGGTGTGCAGTACAAATGGCTTCGCAAAGTCTGGGAACCCCAGCACAGGTGGCTTAACCAGACAATCAATCAATTTTTCGAGTGTTTCCTGATGTTGCTCACTCCATTCAACCAACTGACTTGATGGAACTACATGACTCTTGAGGTAAGTCCCTCTTTTCCCTTTACCTTTTGTTTGTGCCTTGTTATTGTCAGTTTTCAACAGGCCATACAGGGGGCAAGCAATCCTCGAGAAATCTTTAATGTAAGGCCGGTAGTAACTCAACAAGCCTAAGACCTTCCTCAATTCTCCAACTGTGGTGGGTCTCTTTTCCTTCAGTGCTGTCACTGCTACAGTATCTGCTGGATCCATCCTCCTCCCTTCCTTTGAAACTATCCTTCCCAAGTAGCGGACCTCCTCTTTAAACAACTCACACTTTTTTGGCTTTAATTTTACCCCATGTGACCGCAGCAGCTGTAAGACTTTTCTTACCGCTTCAACGTGCTCATCGAAGGATTTAGTGAAGACTAGGATGTCGTCCAGGTAAGGTACACAAATATCGTCTCGCAGTCCTTCCAAGCATCCTTCCATGAACTGCTGGAATGCAGCAGGTGCATTCATGAGCCCGAAGGGGATACGGACCCATTCATATAAACCCCACGGTGTACAAAAGGCTGTCAACGGTCTACTTTCTGGTGCCATAAAACCTTGATGGTACGCCTTTCCTTGGTCCAGTAAAGAGAAACATCGATTTCCTCCCAAGCCATCCAGTATGTCCTGTACTCTGGGAATTGGTTGACGGTCAGGCAGTGTTTTCCGGTTGAGGTCCCTGTAATCAATACACAACCTCAGACTGCCATCTTTTTTTCTGACACACACAATTGGGGACGAATAAGGCGAATGCGATTTTTCAATCCACCCCTGTGCGATCAAATCATGAAGATAATCTTTCATTTCTTGGTACAACGGCTTCGGAACAGATGTATACATTCGCACAACAGGTGTCTGATCTGTTAAACTGATGTTCAACTGTAAATCTTTGACACACCCGATGTCGTCATCTGATTTTGAAAAGGAATGGCATTCTTCCTGGAGCATTCGTCTGACTTTCTGTTGCTGCTCCAGAGACAAATAACTCAGGTCCACAGGTGGGTCCCATCCTCCTTCACTGTCAGTCTCACACTCACCTGTTGGCTTTGCACTTCCATTAACACAGGCTGTTGTTACACAGGATGAAGCTGTTGTTGGTAATACTGACTTTATTGTTTGTACTGTCCCAAGCTCAATCTTTCCTCCCAGAAGGATATCGTGTTCGGTCACATTCTGGACACTGATTTGGATCACAGGTCGGCTCCCCTTTTCCAGAGTCAAGAGTGTTTCA
The DNA here is from genome assembly GCA_031834385.1 of Semotilus atromaculatus. Lineage (NCBI taxonomy): Eukaryota > Metazoa > Chordata > Actinopteri > Cypriniformes > Leuciscidae > Semotilus > Semotilus atromaculatus. Next base: position 28,503,099 of record JAULUF010000001.1, read on the forward strand.
ATGGGTTCCAGTCCATCAGGGTACTGTGGATTGACAGATGGTTCAAACAACATGACACTATCCTGCTTCATACATGGCGCTTTTACTTGACACTTGACCTGCATGATAGCATGTTTTGGCACAGTCACATGGTCTCTTGTCGTCTTAACTGAATACTCACTTGATCTTTCAGCTGTCACAAGGTTAATGAATGTTTGGACTTTACTTCTCCTCAAACTCGGAAAGGCACATCTAACAGTCTTATTCAACAGTCCTTTGCTCACATCACACTGCTCACTCATTTTACTTTGTTTCATTGCCTGTTCGATCACATTGTAACCAATGATTGGCTTGGACAACTGCTGGCCTTTAAGAATGAGTACAGGAATGACTAATTCTTTCATTTTGTTTGCAGGAGGAGCCAAATTGAACGTGATCTCAACCCATCCTTCATAGGGCATGCTGGAACCGTTTGCTGCAACGAGATTCAAGTTGTCTGTGGCCTCTGTCACTTCGGAGACATCTCTCACCTTTACTCCAGGTATGTACTGATCCTTCCATTGTCGATCTACAATGCACACTTGGGACCCTGTGTCCCACAATGTCTCTGTTTTGTGTCCGTTCAGATAACATGTCACTAAGCATTGTTTACCCACCAGGGAAGTCACAGGCGAATGTTTGTTGACTTGACACTTGGAAATTAAATTACACTCATAGGGGATGATCTCTGGCTGTGCTCCAATATGCCGATTTGGATGCAGCGGGGACAATTTTCCTTGCTGGGTCACTCCCTGTCCCACGGTGGCAACCCGTCCTTGTTTAACTGAACTCTACGCTGTGTTTGGGTACCTCTTGCTTTGCAACCCGCTAGAAGTGGTCATTGCTGCCGCAGCGATAACAATGGGTGCACAGGTCCATCGATCTGGCTTGCTGGCAATGAAAGCATTGTCTTGCCCTTGAGGGGCGTGGCTGTCGGTAGGACTGGAAATTTTGCGACTGTAGCATTGTGGTGTATGGCTGTGCCTCTGCATGAAACTGTTGTGGATAGAACCCTTGAGCTGCACAATGAGACGACTGGGCTGGTTGGGCATACTGCGCTGACATTAGACTCATATGTTGTTGATGCGGTTGTGGTGTGAAATGAGAAACTCGAAAGGGGTATGGTCGTTGCTCACCTCCGTTTTGACTCTGCCTCCAGGCCTGGGTCGGCGGCACCTGATTCTCCTCTGAGATGGACTGATGAGCTATTCTTAAGGTTGAGATGTCATTGTTGACAGTGCAGCATTGTTGCGGCAGAGATGAAGGTTGCTGCATCGATTCCTTGATCTGATTGACTTCATCACTTAAACTTTTCAACTGTGACATCAAATCAAATTTCGTCTGCTTTTGCTTGCCTTTTGAATGCAAAGTTGGTTCACTTAACTGAGTAACATTCACAGTGGCGCTGCGTTCACCCTTTCGTTTACTCTGTCTCTCCGCCTCGTGGGAGCATGCAACATTCAGCCTTTCCAACAGTGTCTCGTCTGTGACCGTGGTATCTGTCAGGTACGGTTGGAGATCACTCTGGATACGATCGCTTTGTAGACCTGTTAACACAGTGTGAAGAAACATATTCTGCACCAGTGCTGGGTCATATTTCAAACCCGACTCATCTTCTTGTGACGCAAAGAGAATTTTCTGCCTCAAGTCAAGCACACGTATGAGGAAACTTTGGGGTGTTTCTTTTGCACGTTGTGATTCTGCAGTAAGTTGCTTGTACAATTCAGTGGCATTTTTCTCTTGGTAATGGGAACGAAGAATTCGCCTCAACATCGGTAAGGTCAAATCAGTCTTCCCTTCTAAGTAGCTACGTAATTGAAGACCTGGTGTAATGGCTCAAATAACTGCATCAACAATCTCTTGCTCTGGGTAACCCTTACTCAGTCCACTTTCGATTTGGCGTGCCAGACTCGAAAAGGTTAATCTGTCTCTTTGGCCAGGCTCTCCAATAAAACCAGAAATCTTAAACTCCCTGTGCCACACAGCCGGTATCATTTGTCCCCGAGGAGGAAGCAAAGGGTTAACTGCTACACTGTCTACTGATGCTGGCCTCGGTCTCGTGCTCTGTGACGCAGTCGAATTTGTTTGCACAGCAGGAAGTGAATCAGCAGTTGTACTATTAATTTCTCCAGTTTGTATTTGTATGATATGTTCCCTTTCTCCTAGCAGTCTCTGAACTGGATTTGGCTCATTCACATTTGCATCGGTTAGCATCATTTCACTCAATTTCTCATTTACGCTTAGTAGTTCAGCCATGCCCCCATCCTCAAGTTCCTCCAGCTCACTTCGTAGCAGATGACCACTGAGAAGACTAACTAGGGAAAGGCGTGTGACATTTGCTTCTGGATGAATTTCAAGGAACTGGCTCAGTTCAATTAACTTTCCTCTTGGCAATGTACACAGTCGCTCACCAATTTCTTCCTGAATACTTTGCAAGGCATCCATCTTTGCTGCAGTGTTTCACAGTCTTGTGCGTAACCTTTAACTTCTCTGGCTTGACTAAACTGCTCCTGGTGGTTACTTTACCTCAAGTGCACACTCCACTCAATCAGTTCCGTCTTGTCACTTCACTCAACTGATATACATCTGGGTAGTTCGAGATGAATGTCACTAGGCGGTTCCCTGCCGATCAAGGTGGATAACCTGTCTGACAAACATCCCAGCGGGGCCTCCAAAATTGTAGTACTCCTGCAAATGAACAAGAAAATGAAGAGAACGCTGATATGATGGCTTCTCGTTGTCTGCATTTACTACGAATGAAGCACACCACGGCGCGCACCAAACTAGCCTTCGATGACGTCATGCCAAATGAAAATAATAAATTCACTAAATGCACAAACATATTTTTCTTCTCATAAACACAAATAACGAATTAAATACTATTTTACAGTATTAGAAAAATAACATTAAACAATTTGGGAACTTATTCAATATATCACATTTGAATATATGTGCGCAGGTTTGTAATTCCCTACAAACCATGCCTAAACAAACTACTTGTCTTGCCTATAAATTGATACAGAATTTTATTTTATCACTTCGGGGTAGATACGCAAACTGAATTTCCTACAACGCTTTATCTGTAGAGTGGGAAAGGGATCCTCCATAGGGAGAGGCTAGTTGGCACTTCAGCATTGCATTGTCATCGGGTCCAGGCGAAGCTCCTTCGTCAGATCTGGATACGTCCTGGCCCGGCAGGCTGCGGGAAAACCTTGGGATAAACAAAGACACTAAAATTACCGTAGATGCCATTCTTCTTATGATGTAACTGTCACGGTAGGAAATAGTGTGAGGACTCAAATGCAGGAAAAGGTAAGTTTAATTAAACAACAAACAAAACACAAGCTACAAATCAAACTCCCTCGTGGGGGAAACCGAGAACGAATACAGGCAAGGAACAAAAACACTAGGAACATGGAACTTGGACAAACGAACCAGCACTGGACTGCAAACACAAAGGAGACGCTAGCTGTGTCCCAATGTGAAGGCTGCATCCTTCGAAGGCTGCGGACTTCGAAGGATGCAGCCTATTCGTCCTTCGAAGGACGCTCCATGTAGCCTTCGTAGGATTTCCTAATTGCGTATCCAGGTGTTCCCGATTACAGCTCCTGGCGCCAAGCAACAGTGCGAGAGTACGGCTGAGTAAACAGCTATGGAGCCAGAATTGGCTATTGTCATTTTTATGTTTTATATACTGGAGGACATGGTGAGGATGTTTCATCCCCAACGCCGCGGGTCATGTATTTTCGGCTTAGCCAAGACCATGGCCAGAGCTGGTTTACTGCGTCGCAATTCAGAAGCTGCGTCCTGACTTCTGAATTGCCGGATTACACTTTAAACTGTATAATTATTGGGCGTTAATTTACGTAAATAATGTAATGAAACATGAAAAGATAACATACATAAGCATATATATATATAAATATATATATATATATATATATATATATATATATATATATATATATATATATATATGTATATATATATATATATATATATATATATATATGTGTGTGTGTGTGTGTGTGTGTGTGTGTGTGTGTTCAAATGACATTTAGGCTACTTGTATCTTTAAAGTCCATTTTTTGGGAGGAAAAAGGTCAGTATAATAGAACAAGCAAAACAAACTTCACATAAAAAAGAAATATAACAAACACAAGGTTAGGTTATATAAAAATAAAACATAGGGCCTACATATATTTTATGATTAACATATTACTGTCTTCAGTGAACTCATTAAACACAAATTATAATAATAAACAGAATATCATTATTATTATTGCTACATTTAGGCTATATTTAGAAGGCGATTTTATCCAAAAAAAGAACAAAGCAATGTCAAATGTCAGTCATAATACAGGTTAGACAATAATAATATACAGGGCTAAGATTATCACAAATAAACAAAAGATTGACGCATGTGTCACAGGTCGGGGTGGTCGACTGTGACCATGCCCACCCCTAGGACCCAGTACCACCTCAAGGAGCTAACAGGGACCAGACAGACGAGGCAACAGACCGAGTGGAATACAAAGTAATCTTTTATTTATTAAAAAGGAAAAGGTCCTAACTAAAATTCTCTTGGGTCTTCTCTAGACGAACTTCAAGTGACAGGCAGGGGCATACGCTGGATGGACACACTCAGGCCAAGACGAGGTGAGTAGGCCAGTATGGTTCCTCTTTAGATGAACTTCGAGTGACAGATAGGGGCATACGCTGGATGGACTCGCTCAAGCCAAGACAAGGCGAGTAGGCCAGTATGGTTCCTCTTTGGATGAACTTCAAGTGACAGACAAGGGCATATGCTGGATGGACTCGCTCAGGCCAAGCGGGGTAAGTAGGCCGGTATGGTTCCTCTTTGGATGAACTTCAAGTGACAGACAAGGGCATATGCTGGATGGACACACTCAGGCCAAGACGAGGTGAGTAGGCCGGTATGGTTCCTCTTTAGATGAACTTCGAGTGACGAGACAGGGGCATATGCTGGATGGACACACTCAGGCCAAGACGAGGTGAGTAGGCCGGTATGGTTCCTCTTTGGATGAACTTCAAGTGACAGACAAGAGCATATGCTGGATGGACTCGCTCAGGCCAAGTGAGGTGAGTAGGCCGGTATGGTTCCTCTTCAGACGAACTTCAAGTGACAAATAGGGGCATACACTGGATGGGCACACTCAGGCCAAGCGAGGTGAGTAGGCCGGTATGGTTCCTCTTTAGATGAACTTCGAGTGACGAGACAGGGGCATATGCTGGATGGATACACTCAGGCCAAGACGAGGTGAGTAGGCCGGTATGGTTCCTCTTTAGATGAACTTCGAGTGACGAGACAGGGGCATCTGCTGGATGGACACACTCAGGCCAAGACGAGGTGAGTAGGCCGGTATGGTTCCTCTTTAGATGAACTTCGAGTGACGAGAGGGGCACATGCTGGATGGACACACTCAGGCCAAGACGAGGTGAGTAGGCCGGTATGGTTCCTCTTTAGATGAACTTCGAGTGACGAGACAGGAGCATTTGCTGGATGGACTTGCTCCAGTCAAGACGAGGGGAGTAGGCCGGTATGGTTCCTCTTTAGACGAACTTCGAGTGACGAGACAGGGGCATATGCTGGATGGACTCGCTCCAGTCAAGACGAGGTGAGTAGGCCGGTATGGTTCCTCTTTAGACGAACTTCGAGTGACGAGACAGGGGCATCTGCTGGATGGACTCGCTCCAGTCAAGATGAGGTGAGTAGGCCGGTATGGTTCCTCTTCAGACTAACTTCAAGATAACACGGGACAGAGACTTACAATTAAATAAACCTACTTCAGTCAAGGAAGTGTCAATATTACATTGGTCCTCAGCGAACACACCCTCAGGCTAAACTGGTCTTCTCCATTCCCCTGTGACTGGACAGCACCATGAGGGTCAGAATCGTGAGCGACAACAAGGTTATGTTCCACACTCAATACTTCTCCACTTCAACAAAACTTCCGTGATACACATCAAACTTCAACACTGCACTCTGCACAGTGGGTGAAATAAGGCCACCGCTCACACTCTAACCTGACTCCTCTGCCACAATCCTGAACGGTGTCGGGGTTGTCAGAGGGGTGCACTGGAGACCCGGAAGACACACGATTACGATTTAATTTTCAGCACTTTGTCCAAGCACACTGAGGCAGCAATCTGGGATAGAGGTGATGCACACACATAAATACTGAGAGAAGGGAGAGCAAAAAATCATAACCCAGTTATCCTCAAGATTGGATTTTACGCAGTATTTCTTCCTCCATAAACACATCTTCCATTCCTCATATCCATCTAACAGCAGTACTGGAAGCTTTGAATAAAGTCAATGAGTACTTATCTTTCTCGAGTGCATCGATGTTTCCCAGTTCATCCAATTTCTCTCTCTCCAGTTGGAACAACACTCCTCAATAATCTTCCTTGGATGCAATGAATAAAAAGTCCAATAGCCAGCCCGTGAACAACAACTCCAACCGTCTCGTCCTGTCTCTCCAGCTGAATTGACCTCTCTTCAGTCTCAGCGATCTCTTTTTATCAGCCGGATTCCTCATACGTGTCCCAATCATTGATCGCGGAGCTCTCGTGCACACCTGTTGTGTGTTTCCTCATCAATGGCCGCTCTTCCGATGACTCGCGAGCGGCCGGAACCAGCCTGGTGTTACATCGGGCCCGTTCCGATGGGGAAACATTTGCCGCGAAGTTTTAGTTCCGCTTATTTCGGGTCACCCCGTGACACATGTGTTTGTGCGGAGTGTGGTGCGTGCACTGCATGGCACGGAGGCGCGGGTGCGAACACTTGCATTTTCCAATGGTGGAAACAACTTAAAATTAAAATTTCTGGTCATACAGAAAAGAATAACACATAATTCTTAACTACTTTTATTTGTCCAAACTCACAATAACAAGAAAACAATCAGGTGCGCTTTCATAATCTCCGTGAACTGGAGCGCATCTCATAAATGAACTGTTACTCCTGCTCAACATCGGTAACTGTTACAGTTGCTAGGCGACAAGAACAATCATCCGTTGTTTTTTTTTAAATAAAAATGCTGTCGTCACCGGCGTGCAATGACTTATGGGGTAGGATAGGCCGCTAAGTGTCCATTTATGTATCCTTCCTTTCACGAGGAAACGAAGGGTGCATTTGGTGTCACATGGCCCAGGAATACACAGAAGCCATGAGCTCACATGAAACTAGACTAACATAAACACAGGACAAACTGGGAATGTCAGAGTTCTATCACCAGAACTAATATCCAAAACAGACGTGACAGAACCCTGACAGTAATGAGTACATCAGGATTTAAGGGAAGTGTTCCTAGTTCCGGCTGACCTAATCTATGCAGCATAACATTAAATTATAGAAGTCGATAATGTATTATGTGAATGCTAGGTCAAAGAGATGTGTCTTTTAATCTAGCTTTGAACTGACAGAGTGTTTCTGCTTCCCGGACAATGGTAGGAAGATTGTTCCAAAGTTTTGGTGCTAAATAGGAAAAGGATCTACCGCCAGCAGTCGATTTTGATATTCTAGGTATTATTAACTGGCCGGAATATTGAGATCACAATAGATGTGAAGGACTATAATGTGTTAAGAGCTCGCTCAAGTGCTGCAGAGCTAAACCATTTAGTGCTTTGTAAGTAATCAGCAATATTTTAAAATGTATACAATGTTTAACCCTCTAAGCGCCAAAGTCGCAAAATTGCAACAAGACGTCATACTTAATAAAACAGGCTGTAGATACTAATATGGTGTAATATCTCATTTGTATTCCCTACCACTAGATGGCAGACATGTAATACCTCGATTCAAGACCAAAATGACGTCCTATTCAAAGTGTTGGAGGAAACAGCAGAGCAAGTGAGCGGTCGTGTCATTCATGCGGAAGCAGTTCAGTTTAGAGCGTCTGAGTAATTTGTGAGAGAAAATCGTCAAATGGCTAATAAAAACTTGTACTGTGAGGATGTGTTGCAAATGTTATTCGCCGATTCTGACTCTGAAGGGGAATATTTGCCTTTTGAAAATGATGATCGGCCGTCTAATGATTGCGCTTCTCCTGGTACATCTTTGCTGCGCAATGGTGCCGCCCGCGCTTCTCCCGGTACATCTTTGCCGCGCAATGGTGCCGCCCGCGGCTTTTAAAGCCACTAGCAGCTTTAAAAGCCTCTCTATAAGCAATCAAGCTCTCCTTCCATTAAATCCGAAATACCTCTAGTTCCCCTACGAGGGAACTCAACACTGCGTCGTCGTGACGACACTTTGGGGAATGCCCCCAGCGTAGCGCATCTGAAGCATGAATGAAATCTGTCCAATCCTGATTGGTGCTGCGTCATGACGTAGTAGATGACGGCATAACCGGAAGATACAAAGGGACGCCCAGCACACACACACATTAGCTTTTTTGCTCTTCAGCTAAAGCGCTCTGTGTCAAACTGTCTGTCATATTTGGTGTTGTTTGTCCCATAAGAGTTGTCCCAAAATAATAAAAGGCTGTAATCTCGCGTTTGCCGAGGCAGCGTGTTGATTAAGGTCTGCACTCCAATACAGATTCTGTAGTGGCTCGGATCTCGCGTTTGTCGAGACAGCGCGTAGATTACGGGTCTATTTTGCAATAAAGATTCTATGTCGGTGCGAGGCATGCACAGTCAGCTCCCGAGGGGGCTGGCTGTGTTCATTGAGAAATATCTCGACGCACATAGCCGTGCGTTTCGGGTGTTTCAGCCTCGCGCACGTTGACTTTCTTCTCGAGAGATGAAAGCCAAATATATTGTGTATGACTCAATCTCGCGTTTGCCGAGGCAGCGTGTTGATTAAAGCCTTGTTTATACTCAACGCGTCCGCACGAGCGCGAGTCTCCGCTGACTGCGCGCGCACCTCTCCAAACGGACGAGGCGTTTATACTTGACGCGCTCGCCGTTGTGCTATTCTGTGAAACGACAGGGGGCGACTTGGAGTAATTCTCCTCTAAACCACCAGGAATTAGCAGTGAAGAAGTAGTTTTCCGTTTATTAGTAGTTTATTCATTGCTGATTCATAAAAGAGTAATAAATGCAGTAGGTTTATTGTAGCCTACTTTCACTGCATGTAAACTAAACAACTGAAGCCTTATTGAAGAGTGTTTAAACCTTAATTTCATAAGCAGGGCTTACTTCTGTTATGGTAGGCTTATTTTGTAAATGTAACCAATTACTTTAGACAAGTGCAAACTGGGTGCTTAATGCAAATGTGTTCCTATTTACAAAATGAGAGGCTTTTATGGTCGCCCATCAATGCAAATGTCTCTGTGTATAGAAGGATCATAAACATGCTGGTACAGACGTACCAGTTCGGCCAGATTCGGCTCGAAGTCGTTCATCTTCGGATGCGGCGCCGCGCGCGATGTTACAAAAAGTGCCGTGCACACCGCCAGGCGAAATGGGGTCTTGCGGACCCAACGCGCGCTACCGCCCACACCGCAATGACGTCATTTTTGCCGCGCGCACCTTCACGCTCTTGCGGACGCATCGAGTATAAACAAGGCTTAAAGGTCTGCACTGCGATACAGAATCTGTAGTGGCTCGGATCTCGCGTAAAGTCAAGACAGCGCGTAGATTACGGGTCTATTTTGCAATAAAGATTCTGTGTGGGTGCGAGGCATGCACAGTCAGCTCCTGAGGGTGCTGGCTGTGTTCATTGAGAAATATCTCGCCGCACATAGCCGTGCGTTTCGGGTGTTTCAGCCTCGCGCCCGTTGACTTTCTTCTTGAGAGATGAAAGCCAACTATATTGTGAACGACTCGCATCTCGCGTTTGCCGAGGCAGCGCGAATATTACGGGTCTGCAATAAAAGGGGACACACACGATCTGTGAAATAATACTGTTGGGTGCGATGCATTCACAGTCAGTTCCTGAGGGTGCTGGCAGTGTTCATTGAGAAACATCTCGACGCGTAAATCCTTGCGCTGTCGGATGTTTCAGCCTCGCACCTGTTGTCTTTCTTCCCGAGGGGCGAAAGCCAAATATATGTTGTAACGGTTCGAATCTCGCGTTTGCCGAGGCAACGTGTAGATTACGAGACCGTAAATAAAATTAAGACAGTATTGTTTGGTGATTATGGCTGCATTTAATATTATGATATTAAAATGATGAAATATCTGACTTTGAAAAGTAAGATATTTTAATTCAGTCTACCATCCAGATCGTGTTTCACTTATTCAAAAAGTGTTAAATATGGCTGCATTTAATTTTGAGGAATTAAAATGATGTGCAGCGAACATCGGACGTCGTTTTTGATTTTTCCCTGCCGGTCCTCCGCTTCAGGGTATCGAAAATGAGACGAAAATAGCAGGGCTCTGCGGAGCCCTCAGGAAATCGATGTTTGTTTCCAGCATCAAGTGCGCTTCGGGACACATCGTTTTTCCAGCGAACACATGCTGCACTGTCCGCCCCACAGGCCTGCGGCCAGGCAGTGTTCGCGTCCGCTCATCGGAAACCGTTTTCGATTATTCCCTGCCGGTCTTCCGCTTCAGGGTATCGTGAACGAAACCGAAAGAGCCTCCCATCTGGGTAGCCCTCAGGAAATTGATGTCTGAATCCCGCCGTTAAGTACGCTTCGGGACACATCGCTTTCCAGCGAACGCACGCTGCTCTGTCTGCCCCATAGGCTTGCGGCCAGGCAGCATTCGCGTCCGCCCATCGAGAACCGTTTTCGGTCGAGCCCTGCCGGAAATCCGCTTCAGGGGGTCGGGAACGAACTTCGATTAATACCCGAAGCCAGGCTTGAGAGGCTGGTTCCCTTAGTAGATTATCTCGGCGCATGGTCATGCCTCCCGAGTATATCTGCGTGGGCCCTGCGTACTGTAGAGCTGGGTTACAGACTACAGTTCAGTTCCCCACCCCCAAAGTTCAACGGGGTGGTCTGGACTGTGGTCGGCCCAGAGCAGGTTCGGGTCATGGAACAGGAAGTTCAATCCCTGTTGGTCAAGGAGGCCATAGAATATGTTCCTCTGCCAGACACGGAGTCCGGGTTCTACAGCCGGCACTTCATAGTTCCCAAGAAGGATGGGGGGTTGCGTCCAATAATAGATCTCAGGCACTTGAATCGTTCTCTGAGGAGATTCAGGTTCAAGATGCTCACAATTCAGCCATCGTGAGTCAGATCCAGTTCGAGGACTGGTTCGTCACGATAGATCTGAAGGACGCATACTTCCATATATCCATCTTTCCGTGTCACAGGAAGTTCCTGAGGTTCGCTTTCGGGGGCGAAGCGTACCAATATCGGGTTCTTCCCTTCGGCCTAGCTCTCTCCCCTTGCACCTTCACCAAGTGCATGGATGCAGTGCTGGCTTCGCTGAGACTCCAGGGCATCCGTGTACTCAATTATATCGACGACTGGCTAATATTGGCCAGTTCGTGCGAGATGGCAGTTCGGCATCGAGATGTCGTTCTGGCCCACATCAGGTGCCTGGGGCTGAGACTCAACACAAAGAAAAAGCTAGGCCACAACCTCACTGTGTAGCAGTTTCAGAGACTGCTGGGGCTCATGGCAGCAGCGTCCATTGTCATACCTTTTGGCCTGCTACACATGAGACCCCTACAGTGGTGGTTGAGAGCCAAGGGGTTTTCCCCGAGGGGAAATCCGTTCCGTATGATCAGGGTAACGCGCAGATGCCTTCGTTCTCTCGTCATATGGAGGACACCTTGGTTCCTGTCCCAGGGACCGGTGCTGGGAGCATCATGTTGCCGGAAAACCGTTTCAACAGATGCCTCCCTCACTGGTTGGGGCGCGGTCATGGACGGCCGCTTTGCGAGAGGTCTGTGGGAGACCCGGCACTCTTCCTGGCACATCAATTGCCTGGAAATGCTGGCGGTCTACAAAGCTCTGAGGAGTTTTTTCCCGGACCTCCGCGGCCACCATGTCCTGATACGCTCGGACAACATGTCCGTGGTCGCGTATCTGAATCATCAGGGGGGTCTGAGGTCGCGCCCTCTATGCAGACTGGCACACCAGATCCTTCTGTGGTCCCAGGGGAAACTGTCGTCTCTCAGAGCGATGTATGTCCCCGGGGTCCAAAATCAGGGAGCAGACGTCCTGTCGAGGCAGGGGCTGAGGCCCGGGGAGTGGCGACTCCACCCCGAGGTGGTGGAGGCCATGTGCGTGAGATTCGGCCCAGTGGAAGTGGATCTGTTCGCGTCTCTAGAGATGTCCCACTGTCCACTGTGGTTCTCTTTCAGGTATCCAGCTCCGTTGGGGCTGGACGCTATGACGCAGACGTGGCCGAGGCTGCGTCTGTACGCATTTCCCCCGATCGCTCTGCTCCCGGGAGTCTTGGAGCGGGTCCGCCGGGAAGGGATCAGCCTACTTTTAGTAGCACCCCGCTGGCCGACCCGGATATGGTTCTTGGACATTGTAGCACTGCTAGACGGCCTCCCGTGGCAGGTCCCTCTGAGGAGGGATCTGCTGTCTCAGGCAGGGGGTACAATATTTCACCCCCGGCCAGAGCTGTGGAACCTCTGGGTCTGGCCCCTGAGGGGGCTCGGTACTTAGAGGCTGGCCTGTCAGCAGGTGTTGTCGAGACCCTACTTAGCTCCAGGGCTCCTTCCACCAGGAGACTGTACAGCCTGAAGTGGAATGTGTTTTCCACTTGGTGTAGAGAGCGTGAGGTGGACCCAGTTAACTGCCCAGTGGCTTCAGTGCTGGAGTTCCTCCAAGATCGTTTCTCCGCCGGTCTTACCTCGTCCAGACTTAAGGTGTATGTGGCTGCCATTGCGGCTCTCCACTCGCCTTTAGGTGATGGGCCTTTGGGAAAGCACCATCTGGTTGTACGTTTCCTCCGTGGGGCTCGGAGGATAAGGCCTGCGGCTCACTCCAGAGTCCCAACATGGGACCTGGCGGTGGTTCTTGAAGGGTTGGCTGAGGCCCCCTTCGAACCACTGGAGTCGGCTGAGGCAAAGAACCTGACCTTCAAGTGTGCCTTTCTCCTTGCCATCACTTCTCTGAGGAGAGTGGGGGATCTCCAGGCCTTGGCTATAACGCCAACTTGCCTGGAGTTTGCCCCTGGCGGGGTTAAGGCCATCTTGCATCCAAGACCGGGCTATGTGCCCAAGGTGCCGTCTAGTGCGCCACGGTCAGTGGTTCTTCAGGCCTTCCATCCTCCACCTCATGGGACGGCGGAAGAGAGGAGACTTTACCTGCTCTGCCCAGTCAGAGCCCTAAGGGTTTATTTGGAGAAGTCTTCTCAGTGGAGGAAGTCAGACCAGTTGTTGGTGTGCTTTGGTTCACCCAAGAAAGGGCTGCCTGCATCTAAACAGACGATCAGTAATAGGATTGTCCAGGCTATAGCCGCGGCTTATCAGGTGCGCAACTTGCCTTCACCTATGGCCGTGAGGGCACATTCCACCAGGAGCATGGCCTCCTCGGTGGCCCTCCTTTCTGGCGTCTCGCTTCAGGAGATCTGCGAGGCGGCCGGGTGGGCCACCCCGCACACCTTCATACGTTTCTACAGTCTGCAACTCCCCGTGACGCCTGGTGCCAGAGTGCTCGCGTCCTAAGTGTGCCTGGTCTCCCAGCTTCACACTAGGGCAGGCGTGATTACGGTGTGGCATAGTGTGTATTTCGTTCCCCAAAGTGTCGTCACGACGACGCAGTGTTGAGTTCCCTCGTAGGGGAACGTCTCGGGTTACGACTGTAACCCTTGTTCCCCGAGAAGGGAACGAGACACTGCGTCTCGTCGCCACACCTATCACGATCAGAGCGCTTGCTTCATCGCAAAAGAGCTAATGTGTGTGTGTGCTGGGCGTCCCTTTGTATCTTCCGGTTATGCCGTCATCTACTACGTCATGACGCAGCACCAATCAGGATTGGACAGATTTCATTCATGCTTCAGATGCGCTACGCTGGGGGCATTCCCCAAAGTGTCGTCACGACGACGCAGTGTCTCGTTCCCTTCTCGGGGAACAAGGGTTACAGTCGTAACCCGAGACGTTTTATTTTCTTCCAGTTGCGCTCCATTTTTCCGCCTGCTCTCTTAAGGGCCTGGGTGCTCGTTGTACCACGGCGTTGGACTATTTTCTTTAATCTTCTTTAACCCTCTGGAGTCGACGCGATTTTTTTCACATAGCAGCAAAATAGACTTAAAATACTCCGTCACTTTTGGTCATACACACTTAAGAAATATGAAAAAATAAACTGTTAAATGTCTACTTTTTTATGGGTCCACTTACAATCGAAATAAAACATTGTGCTTTTGTAAAATAAAGAAAATAAACAGGGTGTGCTTTCTGCCTCTCCGTCTCCGTGAACTTTTTTTCTGGAGCACGTCTCTAAACGTAAACAAAACTCAGCGAATAGTAGTCACATAGGCATGATCAATATATCTTTATAATCATTTAAGTGTGTACTTTTAAATTATCTAATTCAAAACTAAAACAAATATTCTGTGTTTATGTAATCCATATAAAAAGAGAGAGATGCCAGGCGTTCTCATTTCAGCTAATTATCTTTTAATGTGACCACGCCCACAGAGAGCGCGCGCTATTCAAACGCAAATGATCTGAAACTTGCCAACGCCCACACGAGCTTGATAAAACACCAAGTTCAGATTAATGTACCGGTAGTCTGTGTCGTTTTGCGAGGCTGTGAGGAATAATTCTGGATAATTTACCTCAGAAGTGCTGGATTAATTTCACTTCGAGGAGCCATGGATCCAGCGAGGATCATAGTAAGTTTTTTATTCTTAAGTGTTTTGTTCTAATCGCGAATACTGTTTTAATATGAATCGCGTGTCTCTCTCTGTGTGATGAATGAACGGAATTCGCACTGTTGTTACAGACGAAATATGAAAGACAACATTTAGTTGACTAGTTTGGGATAGATTATAAAGATTTTTACTTTAAAATAGACATCAAATAAGCTTTAGTTAACCAGTTTCTGCTCATATGTTAAATATATAACGTTAGAATGTTTTGTCAAAAATAAGCTCATAATCTAAGATGTTATTATAGTGTTTGTTCCAATGTAGACTATATCAAACTAATGAATCCTTAACTTTGAAATATGAATGATAAAATCCAGGCTATAGGCCTACTTAAAAAAAAAAAAAAGACAAGATAGATGTAAAAAAAATCTTAATATTATTGGTTTTTATTAGTGACACATTTGAGGAGAGGATATATTCCAAAACTTTATAAAAATACAGTATGAGAATTAACTGCATACTAGAAATGTTTACCTTGGAAATGATACAATTTGAATGTATAAAAAATTTGTGAAAAAATACCTTTTTTTCCTCTCTGAGAACTCTAACTTTCTAACTCTAACTAATTCTGTAGAATGGTCCATATAGCCTATTTGAACAGGATTTGTTTCCAGGTATGACTATGTACAAAAAATGTGCTTTTGACTTTCATTTATATTTGTATTTTATATATATATATATATATATATATATATATATATATATATATTATTTATTTATTTATTTATTTTTGTCCTCGCATTCTTTCTTGTGTGACACACCTGAATGAATGGCTCATTAGTATGCAGGTTCATTAGTATGCAGGCTCATTAGTATGCAGGGTCTTTGTCTTCTCAGGTGTGAATCACAGCAAGTCACGCCCCTGCGCATATTGCCTTTGGAAGCAAAAACTGTTTTTTTTAAATCAATGTATTGTTTTATCTGAATGATTAGGCAGGGTGATTTTCAGATCATTTTGAAGAAAAAACACTAGGCAACTACATCCATTAGTCAAAAGTCTTGTGGACACATGTTAAGTATGTGTTTTGTGGCCTTATTTCAGAAACTTTAATATTTAGTTTTTTGAATAACCATGCATAAACATTATTCCCTCAAAAATACAAATATGTAAATAGATGTTGCTCGCATATTATGGTACCCCTATTTGTGCTAAATAGAGTGTAATTACACCTTTGCCATTAATATGTTTATAAGCAACTGAAAAAAGCACAAATGTCAGGGCATGTCAAAACATCTCACGGACCTCAAAAACCCCTTAGACCCCCAGAGGGTTAAGCGCAACGGAGCAACTGTGTCTAAAGTGATGGAAAAGAGAGAGTTAAATGTTTCTGTTGCATTATCAAGTTCTTCTAAGCTATCCGGGATGCTGAGATGATGAAACTGATTAGGAAGATTATTGATAAAGCAATCTTTAGTGGCAGAATTTATAGGTCTAACATATTTATAACACAGAGTTGGCAACATTGCAGCCTTGGCTAAATGTAATTTACATGATACTAGATAATGATCTGCATCGCTCTGCTTCAGATTTTCAACAGCATCAACATCTATTCCATGTGATAGTATTAGATCTAGAGCAGCGGTTCCCAAACTTTTTTTCCTGCGCACCCCCTTCTATGTCCCAACCGGGTTGGCGCACCCCCAATCCCCACTTAAAAAAAAAACGCAACAAAGCTTTGTTTTAACGCCATATAAAGTCATGTTTAATCATGCGCAAATAACCAGAACACGCATGACAATTACAACATCAACAAAGTTTCAATATAATGCAACAAAGCTACGCACAAGCTTCCACTTTTAGTGACAGACAGGCCCAGTTACAGAAAGCACGGTTATTTTCAGCCGCGTAAAAGAAATATTGCAGCAAGGCTAGGCCTATTAAATGACCGTGGAGCTAGCATCATCATCATCATAACACAGCGGTTATGGAAATGAGAACGACAGGAATAAAATTGCAATGAAGTTACAAACGATCCACAACATTAAAGAGAATATAGCAGTATAAGGAGCCAACACCGGATCCTTATGCAGGATACAGCACGTGATGAAGCAATATCCACGATTAGGCTACAATGAATAGGACAGGATAGGATCATAGAGACACAGCATAAGAGATGACTGACAAAATCAGGAGTAGTCTACGCGCACCAAAAAAAAAAAAAAAAAAAAAAAAAAACACCACTGGCGAATGCGCAACATAACACATGAAAAAACACTATCGCTTCAGGTCTTTCACTCTTTTCACTCGATCTCCCCCTCCTGTGCTATCTTTTTAAAGAAGCTTCCTATTTTTGGCAATTTAGTCAATCATTTCTCGAATTCCTCTTTTCATTTTCGCTTTTGAAAGCCACTATTGTGTAATTTGACGATGCGATATTTTCTGTCTCAAGTTCAAAGTTTTTACTGTTTTGCACGCAATAGCATGTTCAGTTACCGACCCGGGACTTTCCTAGTCCCAATTCGAAACAAATTACACCAAAATCCATCATTGTTCGTTTCACACATGTATTGAATGATCAGTAAAATATGTTGGTGTCATTATTTATTAAACGAGTTGGCACGCATATAGCCTAGCCCTAGCGGCTGCAGTGCAGAAGAGCAGTGCGTGGAAGACGTTTCTATCAAAAACGAATAAATTATATATTTTTTTAATTTAAAATAAAAGCGATTACAAAGGAAACGTTTACTGTTCATGTTTTTTTTATTTTATTGTATGGAAAAATCCCACTTAAAAAAACAGACCGCCATTAAATTTTTCCTGTCTTTGTTCACGTTGCGACTGACTGGCCGCCCGAGGGGTCTTCACCGCCCTGGCCGCCCGAGGGAAAGTCTCCACCCTGGCCGCCGCCCTGGCCGCCCGAAGGGTCTTCGCCGCCCTGGCCGCCCGAAGGGTCTTCGCCGCCCTGGCCGCCCGAAGGGTCTTCACCGCCCTGGCCGCCCGAGGGAAAGTCTCCACCCTGGCCGCCGCCCTGGCCGCCCGAGGGGTATTCGCCACCGTGGCCGCCTGATGGACTGTCATCTTCACCCTGGCCGTCTGCACAGCCTGCTTCGCCCTGGCCGCCCGAGGGATCGTCTCCGCCCTGGCCACCAGAGGGATCGACTCCGCCCTGGCCGCCCGATAGACTGTCGTCTCAGTTCTGGCCGCCCTTTGGACTGTCTGTCTTCCCCTGGCCGTCAGCTAAGCTATCACTCCCTGTTCCCCTTCATGGACCTGGTCCCCCATCCCGCCCCCTGAACCTCCACCATTCCACCTCCCGCCTGGACTCTTGTATAGTTTTTTTTGTTTTTGTCCGTTATGGAGCGTCTGGTAGCCGCTCCGTAGAGAGGGGGTACTGTCACAGTGTCTGGTTGTGTTTCCCTGGGTTGTCACTAGAGGTCCTCGTTCTCACGGTGTCTTTCACATTTGACTTCAATTCCCAGCATTCTGTCTGTCACTCATCAGTTCATTGCACTCAGCTGTCTTCCATCACCTTGTTAGATCTGTGTGTATACATTCCCTGTCTGTGTTAGTGTTCGTTACGGAGTCCTTGTTTAATGTCATCACACTTCTGTGCCTTACGTTTCCTGAGTCTCGTTTTGTGTTTTATGTTGGATTGCCTTTTTGGATTTTGACCTTTGCCTGAACTGTTGTGAGTACGGATTCCCCTATTAAAACTTAACTGCTCTTGGATCTTCTGCTTCCTTTGTGTGTGGTTCCGTGACACTACAGTAGAAGATGAGGACTTTATTCTCGTGATAGAAACATTTGATAAGAAGCTGACAGTGCTAAAGAAAACAAAGATAAGCAATCTGAAAAACACTATGAGGAAGAAATGACAAAGTTTAAAAAACGACTAGGGATGGTAATTGATAAGAATTTAATGATTCCAATTCCATTATCGATATTGCTTATCGATACGATTCCTTATCGATTCTCTTATCGATTCTCATTGGGTGAGGGAATAAGTAAAAATGTGTTTGTTTGTATTAACTCGCTTTAATGCACACTTTTAGCTGTGCATTTACTGAATGAGCACTGTGCCACTGTTTGTCCGACTGTTTGTACTGTATTTAATTTTTTTTTTATCCTAAACTGTTTTAAAGCTGCAATCCATAACTTTTTTTAAGTTAAAAATAATCCAAAATAAATATAAAAAAAAAAAAAACATATTCAGCCAGTGTTCAAAACTATCTGCTTGCCGTAGCTAGATTCAAAACGGTTAGCTTGTAATAAAGATTTTAATTCCAGTGGTACTGGTGGGTTTCCGCGGGAAATTCGAGCATGTCTTTGCGTCATTACGTCACATAAAGGAGTTTCGGCTAGCCGGCTATACTGCGCGTGAGAATCTTGACGGTGGGGAGATGTAGCCTATAGCCTTTTCGCAGCACTTTACATAATTAAACTTATGGCGATCCAGAAAGATCCAAACAACAATCATCAGTCTCAACTGGAGATTCAGCAGTTATAAAACCCAAAAGACTTCATACTTCGGATTTAAAAAGGCTAGAGAAAAAGCAACCGGCTCATGCGAACACAAGGATAAACATCGGCGGGGCTTTTGAAAGGTGCGTGAACTGTGTTTTGAAGGGGTTGAAAACGGACACAGAGACGGCTTATTTCTGCTGAACAAGTAAGACATTTCAATAGTTCAATCGTGTAACAGTTCCACAATTGTTTTCTTAATTCACACAGTTATGGAGTTTCCTTTGTTGTTGTCACAGTCTTCGTCTGCACCTTTCTGTCTTCGTCTTCACTACACTCCCCAGAATCCTCCTTGTCTCCACACCTGAACTCACTCCCTCACTTACCAGCCTGTCCCTCGTTATCATCATCAGTGTCACCTGTTTTCACCTTGTTATGTCTGATTCCTCCGTGTATTTAGTTCCCTTGGTTCATTCAGTCTTTGTTGGTCAATGTTTGTTGTTAGCCCGTGTGGCGCCCGTGTTCCTGACTTTCTGCCTGTGTTATATATATATTAAAAGTGATCTTTACCGATATTCCGGACTCCTCGTTCCTCTGCCTGAACCACACCGTGACAGATTGACCGACCTCAAAGTAATGGATTCCTTCGTTGCAGTCCAATTGCTCTGCTTAGAGCAAGAAGATCGTCCCTTGGAGGATCATCTGGCGGATTTCCTCCGCCTCGTTCCCGCCACGACCTTCCCGGACGACAGCCTCTGCAGCTTCCTCTATGCTGGGCTCAACACGCTGCCACCAGAGAGCTGTTGTCTGGGAAGGCTCCCCAGGGGAGCTTCGCAGCTTATGTGGAGTGGGTGCTGGTGTCCTGCGGATCTCCCTTCACCATCGATGACGGCACCAGCCCCACTCCACCACCCGAGCCTTCCTCATCGCTGGTTCCGCCCAGCCCCGTCCAGCCCGCTCCAGAGACCGTCCAGCCCGCACCAGTGACCGTCCACCCAGAGACTTCTTCACCGCTGGTCCCGTCCAGCACAGAGCCCTCACCGCTGGTCCCGTCCAGCACAAAGCCTTCACCGCTGGTCCCGTCCAGCACAGAGCCTTCACCGCTGGTCCCGTCCAGCACAGAGCCTTCACCGCTGGTCCCGTCCAGCACAGAGCCTTCAACGCTGGTCCCGTCCAGCACAGAGCCTTCACCGCTGGTCCCGTCCAGCACAAAGCCCTCACCGCTGGTCCCGTCCAGCGCAGAGCCCTCACCGCTGGTCCCGTCCAGCACAAAGCCTTCACCGCTGGTCCCGTCCAGCACAAAGCCTTCACCGCTGGTCCCGTCCAGCACAGGGCCCTCACCGCTGGTCCCGTCCAGCACAAAGCCTTCACCGCTGGTCCCGTCCAGCACAGAGCCTTCACCGCTGGTCCCGTCCAGCACAGAGCCTTCACCGCTGGTCCCGTCCAGCACAGAGCCTTCACCGCTGGTCCCGTCCAGCACAGAGCCTTCACCGCTGGTCCCGTCCAGCACAGAGCCTTCACCGCTGGTCCCGTCCAGCACAGAGCCTTCACCGCTGGTCCCGTCCAGCACAGAGCCTTCACCGCTGGTCCCGTCCAGCCCAGAGCCCTCACCGCTGGTCCCGTCCAGCCCAGAGCCCTCACCGCTGGTCCCGTCCAGCCCAGAGCCCTCACCGCTGGTCCCGTCCAGCCCAGAGCCCTCACCGCTGGTCCCGTCCAGCACAGAGCCGTCCAGCACAGAGCCCTCACCGCTGGTCCCGTCCAGCACAGAGCCTTCACCGCCAGAGACCGTCCAGCCAGAGACCGTCCAGCCAGAGACCGTCCAGCCAGAGACCGTCCAGCCAGAGACCGTCCAGCCAGAGACCGTCCAGCCAGAGACCGTCCAGCCAGAGACCGTCCCTTCGCCGCTGGTTCCGTCCAGCCCAGCCGAGCCCTCTTCACCGCTGGTCCCGTCCAGCCCAGCCGAGCCCTCTTCACCGCTGGTTCCGTCCAGCCCAGCCGAGCCCTCCTCACCGCTGGTTCCCTGCAGCCCTGCCGAGCCTGAGCTTCCCTGCAGCCCTGCCGAGCCTGAGCTTCCCTGCATGCCTGCCGAGCCAGTGCTTCGCGTCACGCCTGCCGAGCCAGAGCCTTCCCCGCTGGTCCCGTCCAGCCCTCCAGAGCCTTCACCGCTGGTTCCGTCCAGCATAGCCGGGCCTTCACCGCTAGCCCAGCCAGAGACTGTTCACGTCCCGTCTGCCCAGCCAGAGACTGTTCACGTCCCGTCTGCCCAGCCAGAGACTGTTCACGTTCCGTCTGCCCAGCCAGAGACTGTTCACGTTCCGTCTGCCCAGCCAGAGACTGTTCACGTCCCGTCTGCCCAGCCAGAGACTGTTCACGTCACGTCTGCCCAGCCGGTCCCAGAGCCTGTCCCTCATCCAGTCACTCTCCCCAAGAATTTTTTTGGGGGGGGCCATAGGTCATCGCCATGGCCACCCGAGGGGGTCTCTCCGCCATGGCCACCCGAGGGGGTCTCTCCGCCATGGCCACCCGAGGGGGTCTCTCCGCCATGGCCACCCGAGGGGGTCTCTCCGCCATGGCCACCCGAGGGGGTCTCTCCGCCATGGCCACCCGAGGGGGTCTCTCCGCCGTGGCCGCCCGAAGGGTCCTCTCCGCCGTGGCCGCCCGAAGGGTCCTCTCCGCCGTGGCCGCCCGAGGGGGTCTCTCCGCCCCGACCGCCTGCACGTCCTGCTCCGCCCTGGCCGCCTGCACGTCCTGCTCCGCCCTGGCCGCCTGCACGTCCTGCTCCGCCCTGGCCGCCTGCACGTCCTGCTCCGCCCTGGAGGCTTCCCCTCCTAGTTTGGTCACGCCCTGGCCAGCCTTCAGGGCGCCCGCCCCCCCACCCCTTTGATGTTCTACGGCGCGAGGTCGCGCCTTGTTGAGGGGGGCGTTCTGTCACAGTCTTCGTCTGCACCTTTCTGTCTTCGTCTTCACTACACTCCCCAGAATCCTCCTTGTCTCCACACCTGAACTCACTCCCTCACTTACCAGCCTGTCCCTCGTTATCATCATCAGTGTCACCTGTTTTCACCTTGTTATGTCTGATTCCTCCGTGTATTTAGTTCCCTTGGTTCATTCAGTCTTTGTCGGTCAATGTTTGTTGTTAGCCCGTGTGGCGCCCGTGTTCCTGACTTTCTGCCTGTGTTATATATATATTAAAAGTGATCTTTACCGATATTCCGGACTCCTCGTTCCTCTGCCTGAACCACACCGTGACAGTTGTGCCTTTCTCGTTTAGCTATTATGGAGAATATGAATTCTGAACCACACAGGTAACCGTAAAACACATTAAATGTAGTCACGCAATGCTGATGTTGTTAACATTAACAATTTGAGAAGAACAAAGTATATTTTGCACGGTTCGACATAAACAATCGTTAGATTAAATCAGCGCGATTTACAGGCAAGGCAAGGCAAGTTTATTTATATAGCACATTTCATACACAGTGGTAATTCAAAGTGCTTTACATAGAAGAAATTTAAAATAATCAAATATGAATAATTAAAACAGTTTAGAATAAAGAAATTAAAATAATCAACAGAAATAAGAATAATTAAAACAGTTTAGAATAAAAAATAAAATAAAATACAGTACAAACAGTCGGACACACAGTGGCACAGTGCTCATTCAGTAAATGCATAGCTAAACAGATGTGTTTTCAGTCT
Source organism: Semotilus atromaculatus (assembly GCA_031834385.1). Taxonomy (NCBI): domain Eukaryota; kingdom Metazoa; phylum Chordata; class Actinopteri; order Cypriniformes; family Leuciscidae; genus Semotilus; species Semotilus atromaculatus. The sequence goes on from JAULUF010000001.1 coordinate 28,525,966, forward strand.
GGATTTGAATGTGACTACTGTAGGAGCACATCTGATCTCTTCTGGAAGCTGGTTCCAGCTGCGGCTGGCATAGTAACTAAAAGCAGACTCTCCTTGTTTAGAGTTAACCCTTGGTATTTCTAGCTGACGTGATCCTAATGATCTGAGTGATCTGTTGGGTTTATATTCAGTGAGCATATCTGCAATATATTGAGGTCCTAGGCCATTGAATGATTTATATACCAGTAATAATACTTTAAAATCAATCCTAAATGTAACTGGGAGCCCGTATAAAGACCTGAGGACTGGTGTGATGTGTTCATATTTTCTTGTTCTGCTCAGAATCCTGGCAGCAGCGTTCTGTATGAGCTGCAACTGTCTTATGGTCTTTTTAGGAAGGCCAGTGAGAAGTCCATTACAGTAATCCACCCTGCTGGTGATGAAAGCATGCACTAGTTTCTCTAAGTCTTGACTGGAAACAAAGCATCTAATTCTTGCAATATTTTTCAGATGATAATATGCTGATTTAGTTATTGCTTTGACATGACTACTGAAACTAAGGTCTGATTCTAGAGACACACCAAGATTCCTGACTTGATTTTTAGTTGTTAGACCCCTAGCGTCAAGGTATGCATTCACCTTGAGAACTTCATCTTTGTTTCCAAATGCAATGACTTCAGTTTTGTCTTTGTTTAACTGAAGAAAGTTTTGGCACATCCAATTGTTTACTTCATCAATGCATTGGCACAGGGAGTCAATGGGGCTGTAGTCGTTAGGCGATAGGGCTAAGTAGAGCTGTGTGTCGTCTGCATAGCTGTGGTAAGAGATTTGGTTCTTTCTCATTATTTGGCTCATTGGGAGCATGTACAGGTTGAATAGGAGTGGCACAAGAATTGAGCCTTGAGGGACTCCGCATGTCATGGACGTCCACTCAGGCTTATGGTCTCCAATACTCACATAATAACCTCTCCATTCTAAGTATGACCTGAACCATTTTAGGACTATCCCAGAAAGGCCCACCCAGTTTTCCAGCCTGTCAAGAAGTATGTTGTGATCGACATTGTCAAATGCAGCACTGAGGTCGAGTAGTACCAGCACTGATAATTTGCCTTTATCAGTATTTAAGCGAGTATCGTTTATTATCTTTATGAGCGCTGTCTCTGTACTGTGATGTGATCGGAAACCAGATTGAAAATTGTCAAAGTATCCATTCGAGCTTAAGAATTTGTTCAGCTGATTGAAGACAACTTTTTCAATGACCTTGCCTATGAAAGGAAGATTTGAGATCGGTCTATAGTTGCTTAAAATAGTCTTATCCAGATTACTCTTTTTTTTTAGGAGGGGTTTGACAACTGCAGTTTTCAGGGAGTTTGGAAAACACCCAGAGAGAAGTGAGGCATTTACCACTTCTAGAAGATCTGCTTTTAAGCTGTTTAACACACTTTTGAAGAAAGATGTGGGAAGTGCGTCAAGGGCGCAGGTTAATGTTTTAAGGTGCTGTACGGTTTCTTCTAAAATTTTGCAATCAATTTCTTTAAAATCAGACATAGTAACTACTTTCTCAGGTTGTGGTCTGATCTGTCTGATCCCAGTGCAACTCAAGGATGTGCTGATCACCTTGCTGATATTATTAATTTCCTCAGAGAAGAAGCAGATGTAACCCACTTGAAAATAGCCTACTAGCAGGATTACGTTATTCTAGTTTAATATCTGATTTCTTGATTACTTTTAGTTATGTTTTCCCTGCACACTGTATTTGTCCAGTAGGTGGCAGTGGTGGCGCTGCATAGAGAGGAAACTGCTACACTGATTTTCGGAGAAGAATACAGAAATCGCGAGCAGCAGAACGATAGAGCCGAAGCGCTATTTTGATTTTCCACACTGAGTAATAAAGTTAAATTTTTTTCCAGCAGAAGGCTAACGAGCTAGCCATCACGGGGGTGTCTTTGGTGTCTTTCTAGCCTTTACAGAAGGTTTTCTATCCAGCCTGGAACTTGTGCATCCTTTCAGAGTTTTTCAGCAATAAATCCAAATGTTTATATCCAACTTTGATACACTTGAAGTCCATAATTTATCAATATTCCGTCATTTTTGCCGCTAGCTCGATGCTAGCTGCCATTTTGGATATCACGTGATGTTTTCACGTGATGGTTTTTGACCAATTACAGGCTGATCCGTCGTAAACATTGGTGTGCGGAGACGCAGGTTTCACAGAGAAACACAGAGAAATGGATGTAAATCGAGCGCTGGCCTTTTTTGATGCCATGCAGGATGATGTATTTTCAGGAGAACAGAGCTTTTTGACAGATGAGGAACTAGATTACCAGGATAGACCCAGCTGAAGTGCCATTTATTTATTTACTGTAAAAAAGTATTATAGTAGTATAAATGTAGTATAAAAGTATAAAAAGAATAGAATAAATAAAATAATAAATAAAATAGAAATGCAAAGCCTGTGATGTGGCCCTCTTTGTGATTGCTGATTTATTTATTTACTGTAAAAAAAGTATTATAGTAGTATAAAAAGAATAGAATAAATAAAATAGAAATGCAAAGCCTTGTGATGTGGCCCTCTTTGTGATTGCTGATAGGAACTGTTTTGAGGCTTGGCACCAGTGAATTTCATGAGGCCCAAAACGCCTGGACTTCTTTTGGAAAAATGTAAATAGTTTTGGTTCTGTACAAGTTATAATGTTTATTCCTGTGCTCCAGGACTCCAAAGACATGAACAAACTGTTTTCCAGAGGAAATTTGATTAGCTTTTATTTATTTGTGTGTGATTTCAATAAATATTTGAGTGATTCAATTTCCGATTTATTTTTTCATTTGTCTTTATGGCCCCATAACTTATTTTACATTCAGGTGACATCAACGTAACACAAATATGCTGAAAGTTCAATTTGTCCTGAAAAAAAAGAGGTGTGTCAATTGTCTGTGCACAAAAGGGTTGATGTTTTACAAGCTTTTTTAGTTAATAACACCAGACGGAAAATTTATTGTAAAAATACCCTTAGGTCTCTGAGGGTTAAAGGGGTTTTTCCCACCAAACCCACTTCTAAGGCGGACATAACAGAGCAAAGGGTCGAAATTACGACAAGGAGTTTACCTACTTTTATGATTTTTCTCCGGTGAGTGTTTTACACGTGGTTGTCATTTGTGTTACTAGCAGACATAGCGTGATAGATATGATTAATGAGTTAAGCATGTAAAAGTTATCTTTGTTTATTTTTATTTTTTTTTGCTGTAACTCAGTTGTTTAATGCATTGTGTGAAAATGTATTGATGAGATATGTACTGCATAAGCTAAAAAAAAAAACAATCGGAGTTGAACATGAGTTTAATGATTTGAAGTGATATTTCATGCTATGTTGAAGCCACGTTACTACGTGATATGCTAGTGCTTGAGTTTCATGTATGTAGTGAATGTATAGATTGAAAATGAGAATTTAAGCGACTACAGTTCATGAATATGAGTTATATTTCCAGATCTAGTCAAATTTATCGAGAAAGTAATTGAATTTTGCCCTGCAATGCAGGTTGTTTTTTTTTATGCATTTTTTTTCCATTGGACGAATTCACCATCGGACACACGAGGCAGAAGAGCAGAGGGCGCGAATGACCATCTTGCCTGCAACACGAACTGCTTCTACTCACCTTTTCTTCATTGCATTGCAAGCGCAAGATCTCACCCCACTTAAAAAAAAAAACATACTACCCGGGTAGATGGACTTTGGTTTATTAGTTTGAGGTTATTTAATCAGAGCTCTGAGTTTATTTTATTTCATATTTTCCCAACTTGTGTGAAAAAAAGTTGGGTAACGCTTTAATTACACAGTACTTTCCGGGCTGTAATCTAAAGTGATTTTACAGCGTAACCATCTGTAATTATAGTGTACCTATAACATACTTACAATATAAGTATGAGTGACCAATATTTTAAGTTTGGGGAATAAAGGGGTAACAACCAGGAGAATTAAAAAAATATATATTTATACTGTAAATACTATAGAACTAAGGGGTACTTATTCTACTATTATGATATAACAATCTTACATTGGGGAGCAATTTAGCAAGAACATACACTGCGTACCTTTTTGTAATAATGGTGAACCAGTACATACTGTATAGGCTTTTTAAAAATTACAGGGTACATATCTATGCATTTAGAAAGTAATATTTTGAACAAAAGTGCACTGAAAACTAAAACTATTGCAACTTTTGCTTAAATCTTGGGGAAATTCTTGTTTCATGTAGTGGTGCTTGTTACCCCCTTGTTCCATGTAGTTACAGAGTAAGTGTGACATTGCGGGCCGTAAATTAAAGTGATGCTTGTTACCCTCTTGTCCCATGTAGTTACAGGGTAAGTACAATAAAAATGCATACACAATCTTATACCACTTACTCGGAAACCTTTATTTATTATAAGCACCACTTACCCTGTAACCACATGAAACAAGATATATTTCCTAGTATATAAAATTGCAATAGTCTTAGCTTTTCTTGCCTTGAAACATCTTAGCCCAAAACTTTTGTACATCTGTACTTTTGCTACCAAAAAAAAGGTATAAAAAAGCTAAAACATATATAAATGCATAGATATGTACCCTGTCATTTTTAAAAAGCCTAAACAGTATATATTGGCACACAATTATTACAAAAAGATACGTGTATGTTCTTGCTAAATTGCTCCAAAATATAAGATTGTTGTATCATAACAGTAGAATAATTACCCCTTAGTTCTATAATACTTATAGTATAATTTTTTTTTTTAATTCCTCTGGTTGTTACCCCTTTATTACCCAAACTTTACATAATGTTCCCTTATACTTACATACAAGTACTTTATAGGTACACTATAATTACAGAAAGTTACACTTTAAATTCCTCTTAATTACACAGTACTTTCCGGGCTGTAATCTAAAGCGTTACCAAAAGTTGAAACTAAGAGAAACACTGATTTTCACAACTAAAAGGACATTACAAAGAAAAGATAAACAAGGTCATACTGGTTTATATTTGATGTTCAATAAATGCCTGCTATATGTTCTGAGTAAACTATTTTGGTACTTTCATTTGTCTACTCCTCTTGTGAAAAGTTCCTTAGAGAGGTAGCACTTCACTCTACATTATAATAAGTGCCCCTTACACAAGCAAACTCCCTGCACTTGCTGTCGGAGAGCATTTCACTGGGATTCTGGCTTGGGGGGTTTGTCAGTCTCTCTACAGTAGCAAAAAGAGTGCGTGTGTTGTTTAAGTTGGTGTTTATAATATTTGAGAATAAAGTCTGTCTAGCTTTGTCTAGTTCCATATTGAAAGCATGAATGTTGTCTTTGTAGATGTTATAATGGACTACAAGTTTTGTCTTCCGCCACATGCGCTCTGTTTTTCTGCATTTTCTTTTCATATTTTCTTTTCATATCATACAGCAATGCTTTCCCCCCCTAGTTGATCAGAACAAAAATGGATGTTAGTTACTTGTTCAGATTACATTATCCGGTGACAATTCTTATGTTGGTCAAACTTTCAAAAAGTGAATCTGTGATTCTGAATGACAGTATCCACACAGCGCGGTGACTGACAGCAGCACTCTCCTCAAAACACTGTGTTCATCCGCGCTATTTCATGCCGATGTACAACTCACGGAAAGTTGATGCACAGTAACTGCAAATAACTGCAGTTACAGATTTCGAACAGAGATGGCTACAGAGGAAAAGCTGCGGACTGCAGCTTTAATTATTCTTATTTCTTTGATTATTTTAATTTCTTTATTCTAAACTGTTTTAATTATTCTTATTTCTTTTGATTATTTTTATTTATTCTATATAAAGCACTTTGAATTACCATTGTGTATGAATTTGTGTAATAAATATAATTAAACTTCCCTTGCCTTAATATCTGATCAGAAGACACAGCACAGAGTATTAAGGGTGTGAACCTACACTGGTCTCACGGTTCGGTTTGGTTACGATTATCATATCATCGATTCAGTTCAATTCGATATCACGGTGCATTACGATCAGAGTTGGGTAAGTTACTCAAAAAATGTAATCCACTACAAATTACTAATTACTACTTTAAACTTGTAATTTGATTACATTACTGATTACTGCATGTAAAAAGTAATCAGATTACTAAGTACTTTACTTTCAAGTTACTTTGAAAACCTATTAAAACCACAAGAATACACTACAAAGTGAAACTCAGTTCTTTCCGTAATTTAATATTGCAGACATCCCAAGTCTCCTGGAAGTTCCGGGAGTCTCCTGCATATTGATAGCGGGAGATTTTATTTTACGGGCCTTTCTGAAAAAAATATTCCAATGCCCTATCATATGGGAAGGCCTCAGGACAGGGTCAACATAATAAAGAGAATAAATGCCACAATCAAGACCTCAGAGCAGAAATGAGTGAGAAAACACCTCATATGTGCCGCTCACAGTATAAGTCTTTCCTTGCCATTAATGCTTGGATAACACGCTTAGGCATTATTATTAATAATAATAATGTCTAGTGCGGTGGCTGTGATATAAACCTACCAACGTCCGTTGTCATGAGTTTTGGAATGACTGATCGCAAGAGGAAAAAAATACGCTTACTCCCATAACATCAGTTAATGGAAACGCCGTCATTTCGCAATCGTTTTTGATCAATATTTAGAGGGAAAAAAGAAAAGAAAAAAAAACGCAAAAGTTTTGCGCGAATCTGTAATGGAAACACGACAGCGTTTAACATAGACTAACTTCTCAGAGTTATGTTTTAGAACAGTGTTCATTATTATACTAACCATGCAACTCCGGATTGATTCTGGAATCTTCGCTGGGGGAATAAACACAACAATCCGTCCTCAACGCATGCGCATGTTTTGATTCAGATCGTGCTCGAAAAGGAGGGGCTATTCGCGCGCGCGCCTCCATTGTCAGTTTGTGAGGGAGGGATCAAATAAAGCTCTACAATAAAATACAATTTTACCCATATTAAATCTGAAAATCAATCCGTGGCGGTCAGCGTGATATTGTGGCGGGCCGCCACAAATTAATGCATGTATGGGAAACCCTGTGCCCGCAAATTAGTTAAAATCTCCCGGAATCTAGAACGAGCGAGCAAGAGCGCGCATGCGAGACAGAAGAGACTGCGCTCCAAACCGTGTAGCGCGCGCACGGCGGAGAGGGAGTGAGCGAGAGACCTTGCGTGTGTGTGCCTCATGAAGCGCTTTCTCCAGTAATTCATTAAAGCGCATGCTCATTAACTGACGCAGCCGGCCAAACGTTATTAGAAATGCATTTTACTAAATATTTTTTTCTTAACAATACATTTGTAACGCAAGTAACTTAATTTTATTGACATCAGTAACTGTAATCAAATTACATACATTTTAAATGTAATGAGTTACATTACTGCGTTATCAGGAAAAGTAATTAGAATACAGTAACGCGTTACTTTGTAACGCGTTATACCCAAGTCTGATTACGATGCACTGCATCCTCAATTTTCTATTTTACTTCAAAAGTGATGTGTGTGTGCCATTCCAGTGCCATTCCAGTTTAAGTTTCAAGGGAGTCAAGCCTGTTTATGCCATTAAGAAAATGAAATTCTGTTAAATCAATTTTGTTTTAAAGAAATGTTCATTTAAAAGCAGCGCTCATTCATCAGTGTATAATGTTACCCTAGAGATGTGCGCATCAACCGTCGCGAGTCCGCTGTTGAAGGTGACGATCATCTATTTATAATCACATTTAATAACACAGAATAATTGTAATTTGACCATCGGGTGCGGATACTTAAATCAGAGAAAATGATTGGGTCGGGTGGATGATTTTTTTTGGCTGCGGATTCGGGTGACGCTGGAGCTCATCCGCTTTATCGAAAGCAGTCAAACAGCTCGTGTGAAAATGGCCAACGTGGTTTATCAAGTTAGTGGTATTATCTCCTGCATGCATATTCTATTTGTGCGTGACATGAGCGCACACAGCGAGTGTCGTCTCCAGGTCATGCTTACCAGGTTGTTCATAAAAGCCGAAATGTGCCCAGATGTAGGCTTTTAAAGTAGTTGGAGCATTTTTAATTACTCACACTCGCCTCAAATGAATTGCATGCTGTTTGTTTCTGCATATTGGAGGTAGTTCCCCCCTTTCACGGAATGGAAATTTTACAAGTGTTGCAAGTGACCGTATTGTCGTCTTTTCGCGTGAAATATAATCAAACTTTAGAGCGCTTCTGCCTCGATGCCATGTTTGCTGCGTTCTGAACCAAAACAACGCAGCGCGTGTGTGACTTCATGACACATTTGCAACGAGCGGAACCGATAAGCAGAATCGTTAAGCAGGCATGCTAACGGTTCCAAGGAATTAGTTCACTTGGTTCTCGATTCCCATCCCTAAAAACGACTGTGTGGTGCTCATAAAGTCAATTGGAATTGACCTATGGACTAAAAAGGGACTGTCTGCACCCTGCATCATTCCTTGGCATAAGTTGTAGCTTTTTTTGTGTTGACCAAACAATCCAGAACACATCCTCCTCACTCTTGAACAAGTTGCTCATCCACACACTGCCCAGTCCATTAAGGCCTGCGTGGATGGGGCATTTCAAATGACAAAATTGTGACTGTAATCACGGACAACGGTAGCAATATGGTAGCAGCATTTAAACACAGTACTCAAGAAGAAGAGGCTAGCTCAGATGATCAAGAGAAGTCCCCCCGAGGTGAAAGTGATTCAGAGGACGGGATTGAAGACCATCGGTAAGCCACTTTTATTCATAATTTCATTCGAATTGTATGTAATGTATTACCTCATTTACCTGATATGTATTAACTTTCTTTTTGGTAGATATCAAAACATGGAGATGGATATGGAACGGATGCCATGTGTGGTTCACACGCTGCAGCTTGTGGTCCACATGCTAAACAAGGGGGCAAGTGTGAAGTGAATCCTTGACAAAGCACGATCAATTGTGAAGCTCTTTCGCAAGTCATCTGTTGCAACACAGAAGATTTTGGATAAGTGTGGCCTAATTGTTGTGCATGATTGTCCCACACGCTGGTCAAGTACATATTACATGATTGCACGACTCCTCAAAGTTAAAGATCCTCCTTGCGAAATAGTGAATGAGATGGGGTGGGACAACTTACTCTCTAGTGAGTGGCAGAAGCTCAGCTCATTGCATGACCTCATGTTGCCTTTTGCCGAACACACACAGACTCTTCAGAGTGACACAATGTCTATGTCACTGATCGTCCCTGCCCTCTTAGATTTGCTTAGGCACCTTACTGATTTCGAAGAAAACACAAATCATCGGGATTTTGACACTCTAGCACGAAAAATTTAAGTCAATTTGAACCAGCGCTTTGCCTGGGTATTGGATCCATCAGATGAAAAGTTCTCTCCACTTGTTGCAGCTGCTTTCTTTCTCAACCCTACGGTGTGTAATACTTTCATTGATGTGGCTGATGACAGTGTTCAGGAACTTTTTAAGCAGGCAGAGGGGTATGTGGTCCAGTGCACTCAGAGTCAAGAGACTCACCCTGATGATAATGTGGAGGAACTGAATGGACCAGAGCCTGACCCTGGACCACCATCCTCCTCCTCAAGGCAGCCAGTCTTCAGATTTCTGTCCAAATGCCGTGCAAAGCCTAAACCAAAGTCCTCCACATGTAGCATCAGGCAGCAACTAAGCAAGTACAAGGAGGAGCTCTCACAGCCAATTACTTGTGATTCAGGAATCCAGTTTTGGCTTGGAAATGTGACATTTTATCACAGCTTGAAACCATTAGCATTAGATCTGTTAGCAATGCCGGCTTCTCAAGCTTTTGCAGAGAGAGTTTTTAGTGTCACAGGTGACCTAACCAGGGGAAAGCGTAACAGAGCAAAAGTCCCTTTAACACGAAGTGCTTTCTTGAAAATTAATAGAGGTAAATAAGTGTTAGTATTCTGTGGTTGAATTGCCAGCATTGTGGTAGCAAGAAGAAAATGTCGTTCTGTTCACTTTAGATTCAAATTAAAGATGTTTGCAGATCACATAATAAACATCACAATTACTCATTATAAGCTAACGACATCAGATGTGATTTACACAAATGCTTAAAAATTGATAGCGATTTTGCAGACCTGATAGGCAACAGCAGCTCATTCCATTGTCTCGGCCCTGTTACCGCAAATGCCCGATCACCCTTATGAAGGCGTTTTGTTCTCGGTACTATCAGTAGTTCCTGATCCTCTGAGCGTAGTTTTCTGGGAGGAGTATACAAAGTTAAGATTGATGGTGAATTGGCAGCTAGTTATTGTTTACATTACCATGACAGTGTTTTTTGCTGCATAAAAGCTTTTGAATTGAAATAAAGACACAGTTGTGTTGAAATAAAGTTAAATTTGTGTTTTATATATTTTGGTTAAGTTTGTTTCCTATACCAGCGGTAAAAAATTGTCTAGTAAATCTGTTATTGATTTTAGACTTATTTTAGTCGACTAAAATAGCAAGCAATTTCAGTCGACTAAAATAGCAAGCAATTTCAGTCGACTAAAATAAGACTAAAATTAAAAATCAGATGACGAAGACTAAAACTAAATAAAAATTTCTTGTCAAAATTAACACTGTTCTCGAGATGGGAGGAACAGGCACCTGTACCCCGCGGCTCGGGTTCTGCTCTCGCTGAGGTGTGTGGGGGTCTCAGGTTGAGTTCGCTGAGGAGTTTGAGAGAGGTATAAATCTCTCATGCTCTTCAGTGGCTGACGAGAGAGAGCTACTGGAGGAAGTTGATTTATCTCTTGCATCTTCCGATCAACCACAGACCTAGCTCTTCGGGCCACAAAACAGACTGCTGCTGCCAGTCTAGACTCGATCAGCGTCCTGGAACCAGAAGAGTTAGATAACATCTTCTCCTATATCACCATTGCCTCTATTTGGTCAGTTGGTACTTTTCAAGTGAGGGTTCTTACTCTTACCTGGGGGCTGGACCGATGATGCTTTTATTGTTCATTATTTGAATAGAAAAAAATTCTGATGGTCCTGCTCGGGTTTTGATAGTGAGTGTTTGTTTTTATAGGTTTTAATTTAGATGTTGTTGGCCTCCTCTCTCTTTGAGAATCATTATTTATGAGGCTTCTGGTCTTCAAGTAACAGGTGTGAGCATTGTTAGGTCTCTCAGTTGTGAGAGTCGTTTTGCAGAAATATACGTTCCCTATTGCTTCGATAATAGCTATGTTAAATAAGATTACAGCTATTTTGTAAGAAACAGGCACACAGAATATCTTTGAGCTGAAGGCTCTTTTTTGAGACTCCTCCATTTAGTTGGCCTTCAGGTGAAGCATTGTTAGGTCGCTTATCTTTTCAGATAATTTTATTGTGGCCTTCGCTTATTGAAACAACAAACTGTGTTACAGAGGCATTTAGCTTAGGTAGTGGCAGTAGGGAGTAATGTTACTGACAGCAGAACACTAGTGTGTACTTTTTTGGAATTTAACTTTGACATCTCAGGCCATTGAGACAATTTTCTTGTGTTTAGTCACAGCCATTCTGGCATGCATTCCTCTCAGCATGGCAGCATGGGCATTTGTTCCCCATTAGCGTCCTAGGACGCAGGGCGAGTTCTGCTTTCGAAAGGGAACATCTCGGGTTACAAATGCTTTATAGTTGTAGATTTGAAAATCCTGCTTCCCATATTATTGTTGAATCACAGAAGCTACACCAGTTACTTTTGCCAAGAGATTCATTATTTATACACGTGCCAGACAGAGAGAAAAAGGCATATAAGAATAAAGCTAATGAGAGGAGGTCTTCATTCCAGATTTCTCTGATCCTCATTTCTTTATCTTCTCATCCCAGCATGCTAGCTGTAAATGGTTTCTCTTGGTTTCTTCTCTCTCACCCCATCATGCCTCTATGTTTCTCTGGGGTGTGTACAGTAAGTATTGAGCTTAAATACTGAGCGACTTTCAACTTCCTTGTAAGGTAGCAAAACTTGTTGCTTATGTTTAAATTGAAATGTATACCTCATGCTTACACATGGTACAATCCACTATCCACATTAAGAAACTATTTCTTCAGTGTATACATTTGTGGTATACAAATGGTACATTTGCATCAGTTGAAACATTCCTTTAACATGTACACATTTAATGTATCATCATCATTGGAACATCTCTCTCAGTGAACGTGTCATTGCACACATACCTCTAAGCAAAATATAACTCTAGGAGCTCTCTGAATTGAGGCATTCTGAATGGAAGTGGTTGCTGAAAAATATTTGGAATTAATTTAGTGCAAACAGAGTATGAAATTGTGAAATTCCAACAGTTCTTTAATTTATCATACTCAGATATTTATATATTTACCTATTGTTCACTTGGTAGTCCAAGAATAAAAAAAAAATCATATGCATGTGCACGGCTCAATAGTCTGCAGGGGGCAGCCGAGAAACAATGAATGTGCTTTACACAATGCACATAGCCTTTAGAAAATACTTACAGTAACACCTCTGAGGCTGCAGTGAGAATGTTTGGACATCATTTTTTTTTCTCTCTCTATACAGTTTTCCTTCACTCTGCATCACTCACCCCCTTTGGCGCTTGGCATCAGCTCTATCACAAATTTGAGAGAGGCCTTATCTAGCTGGTGGTCTGGTTGCTTTGTCAAATAATCAGCCCTCTGGGATTGAGCAGGATCTGAGAGATGGGGCTTTTGGGCCTCAGGGATTTCTTACCCCAGGTCTCGCCTCCATCCCTTCAGTCTTTAAAGGTCTCCCCTCTATTTTTCTACCACCTCAGCCATTTCCCTCTCAAGGATATCCTTGTTTCTCATGTCCCCACAGGGCTGATCTCGTTATATCCATTACCCTTTTATTCACTTTACCTACCAGGAGCAACTCACCCACATTATACCCATCTTAACCACAAATTTTCTGCTATCCTTTCCTGCAGGCCAGTCTTGCGCTATTTAGAAGAGATTTGTTTCCTAAACAGTGTTTGAGTTATTGGGAGTGCCTGCAGGATTTCATCTGAGGGTATGCACAGAGAATGGAAAATGTCTTTTTTTCAAAACAACAACTCAAACAGTTCAAAGTAAAAAAAAAATATATATATATACTTTTGTTAAAAACTCTGAGAGAAGTTTTCTTGAGAATATGTAGCATTCATGTAACTATTATGCACTTCTATAAGAGACTCTTCTTTCTTAATGTTCTCCAAAAATAGCCTTTTGTTTAATTTGTTTTTAGGTGAATATTAATTAAATTTTTGCAGGGTAAACATTTCTCAGATCAGGCCACTGTGAGTCAACGTAGGATGCCTGTCACTTCATGATTGGATATTATATTATTATATAACTCTATTTGGACTAGACTTCCCTATATATTTATATCATGACAACTCTCAGAAGATTTTTAGCATGGTAATCGATATGACAGTAGTGTATTAGTGTATTTGGTCTTGGCTGCTGCTGATGATTATAATAATAATAATAACAATTCATTACATTTATATACCGCTTTTCTCTGCACTCAAAGCGCAATGTACCACCACCATTGTACAGCATCCACCTGGATGATGCGACGGCAGCCATATTGCGTGAGAACACTCACCACTCACCAGCTCACTGGAGGATAGGAGACGGTGATGAAGCCAATTAGTATGTATGTATGTATGCATATACACTCACCGGCCACTTTATTAGGTACACCTGTCCAACTGCTCCTTAACACTTAATTTCTAAGCAGCCAATCACATGGTGGCAACTCAGTGCATTTAGGCATGTAGACATGGTCAAGACAATCTCCTGCAGTTCAAACCGAGCATCAGTATGGGGAAGAAAGGTGATTTGAGTGACTTTGAACGTGGCATGATTGTTGGTGCCAGAAGGGCTGGTCTGAGTATTTCAGAAACTTCTAATCTACTGGGATTTTCACGCACAACCATCTCTAGGGTTTACAGAGAATGGTCCGAAAAAGAAAAAACATCCAGTGAGCGGCAGTTCTGTGGGCGGAAATGCCTTGTTGATGCCCGAGGTCAGAGGAGAATGGCCAGACTGGTTCGAGCTGATAGAAGGGCAACAGTGACTCAAATAACCACCCGTTACAACCAAGGTGGGCAGAAGAGCATCTCTGAATGCACAGTACGTCGAACTTTGAGGCAGATGGGCTACAGCAGCAGAAGACCACACCGGGTGCCACTCCTTTCAGCTAAGAACAGGAAACTGAGGCATCGAAATTGGACAATAGAAGATTGGAAAAACGTTGCCTGGTCTGATGAGTCTCGATTTCTGCTGCGACATTCGGATGGTAGGGTCAGAATTTGGCGTCTACAACATGAAAGCATGGATCCATCCTGCCTTGTATCAACGGTTCAGGCTGGTGGTGGTGGTGTCATGGTGTGGGGAATATTTTCTTGGCACTCTTTGGGCCCCTTGGTACCAATTGAGCATCGTTGCAACGCCACAGCCTACCTGAGTATTGTTGCTGACCATGTCCATCCCTTTATGACCACAATGTACCCAACTTCTGATGGCTACTTTCAGCAGGATAATGCGCCATGTCATAAAGCTGGAATCATCTCAGACTGGTTTCTTGAACATGACAATGAGTTCGCTGTACTCAAATGGCCTCCACAGTCACCAGATCTCAATCCAATAGAGCATCTTTGGGATGTGGTGGAACGGGAGATTCGCATCATGGATGTGCAGCCGACAAATCTGCGGCAACTGTGTGATGCCATCATGTCAATATGGACCAAACTCCCTGAGGAATGCTTCCAGCACCTTGTTGAATCTATGCCACGAAGAATTGAGGCAGTTCTGAAGGCAAAAGGGGGTCCAACCCGTTACTAGCATGGGGTACCTAATAAAGTGGCCGGTGAGTGTATATATATATATGGGGATGATTAGGAGGCCATGATGGACAGAGGCACTGGGGCAAATTTGGCTTTTTTGTGACCACAGAGAGTCAGGACCTCGGTTTAACGTCTCATCCGAAAGGACGGTGCTTTTTGACAGTATAGTGTCCCCATCACTACACTGGGGTGTTAGGACCCACACAGACCACAGGGTGAGCGCCCCCTGCTGGCCTCACTAACACCTCTTCCAGCAGCAACCTAGTTTTCTCAGGTCTCCCATCCAGGTACTAACCAGGCTCAGCCCTGCTTAGCTTCAGTGGGCAACCAGTCTTGGGTTACAGGGTGATATGGCTGCTGGGTATTATTGTTGTTGTATATTATTTTTGCTGCTGCTTTTGCCAGTACAGGGACTTGCTACTGACAATACAAACACTGATACACTACTGTGAGCATGCAAGACATACTGCTGCTGTACAAATAGCATATATAAAAATGCATGTAGCAAAACTATACAGGTGGAGCTGGAGGGTATCAGATGAACTCTGAAGCACACTGAAAACTGCTATAGCAGGGGTACAAATCTCAGCCCTGCAGAATTTAGCTTCAACCCCAATTAAACACACCTAATCCAGCTAACCAGGTCCTTCAGACTTATTAGTCTTGGTTTAAACTAAACATTTTAGGACAGTGGCCATCCAGGACCTGAGTTTTGTTTTGGACCACTGCTCTTTGCTAACCAGCTATTTAAATGTTGATCAGCAATCCCTTTGGCTTCATATGCGGCAGGAACCAATCAGCTTGTGCCATGTAGTAAACAATGTAAATGTCATCAGGTTGCATTAAGAACCCATCAGCTTGTGCCAGAGTTTCATGACAGAGCTTAGTATATTATAGGGGTTGAACGACTTTAGATTTTTTTAAGTCGACTGTTATGACATCAAAGTCGAGTCGATGTCGAATAGTCGCTCACGTCATTCATAAAAACACAAGAGATGAGACTGCTTTGCAACATGCCACAATTTGCTATTTATTAGCAGAAAATTATACAGAAAGACAGCTAGGGATGGGGCTGTTTACACCTGGCCACTTCATGCGTTTTCTCAGATCGGATAGCTATCTGATTTATCAAAACGATTCCATTTACACCTGGTCGCATGTGTTTTCGCAAAATGGATATAAATCAGACCTTCAAACCCTGCGCTATGTGCAGATTTAGTTCACGTCACTGAAAGCACCAGTTCGAGCTGCATTTTATTAATCATCAGCTAATTTCAAAATCAAAGACCGCAATAAGAGAGAGCGGCAACAGCACTGGTAAGATAATTTTGTTTCTTTACTTTTAATGAAGATGATTCTGTGTTAAAGGTATACTATGCAGAAATTGTGTTTTTGTCAAACAGCGACCCCCAGAGTCGCTGTGCAATACTTGCATTGTCGTAAATACACCCCCCAACCTGTACACCGGTACCTGTTCGGTAGCAGGGATGGAAATTAACGTTTTTGTCCACCGGCCACTGTGACTGGTGGATTTCAAAATCTACCAGCCACTCAATGTTTTTACCAGCCACTTTCTTGTTTTTAACCGACAATGTGTAACTGCATGTGAAAATTAATACTACAAGATCTACAATACTTAAGCAGTTTATTTAATCTCAAGTCTCAATGAAATACTGGCATTTTCTCTTTCTCTCTTATAGCCTACACACACAAACCATGAACTGATATTCATTTCAGTTCCCATATGAGGAAAAAACAATGTTACAGACGTGACCACTGTGAAAGCGGCACTAAAAGATGCTTAAAACTTTCACAGAGACAGAAAGCACAAAACCTTTCTTTAAAGTGAATTTCGTTTTGTATTAATTGTATCTTAATTGTAATCAATGTTTCATCAACCAATTGCCTGGATTTAATACATAATAATTAAATATAGCAGACAGTAGATAATCACGAAACGGAGGCGACGGCGCGTGAACTGGAGCAGCAACTGGAGTGAAACTCAGCGTATAAGGTAGCCTTGCCTCACAGACAGACATGTCTACTTTTAAACAGAACTATTAAAAAAGAAAGAAAACAGACACAGACTGCTCTCTGCTTATGCAATTCGTATGAAATGTGCATTTCTCTCTTGCGCGTTCACTACTGCGATGATCACGATCAGCATCGTTAACTTCATCTTTGCAACTGACACGGACAAAGAAAATACTTGTTTATTAATAAATAATTAAATTATCTCCTTGCTATAGTTTACATATTCATATTCATTACTTTTGCCTGTTAGCCTATTTGCTACAGATTTTAGGAGCTTTCTTGGCAGCGCCACCCTTACATGAACGCGTCACCACAGCATCACCGCACCCACCAGAATAGCCCTGTTTTTTTTTTGTTAAGGATTTGTTTACTGTGTGTGTGATAAATTTAATGGAAAGCACATTCACTGCTAGTTGTCTTGCTAATCAGTGTCTGCTCGTTTATTCAAACTAATTTGTCCTAACAGACGAACGTTGCATGATGTTATTTTTATTTACCCGCCACGGTGGCCGGTAGGTGCGGCGAGTTTACCCGCAACAACACAAAATCACCCACAGTTGGCTGGTGGCGGGTGCTAATTTCCATCCCTGTTCGGTAGGATAGTAGCGTTGGTCATGGAACAGGCACAAGACACCGAAGATATTGACCAGGTAATGTTTCACGATTTCATAAAAAGATTGGGCTATTGCATACTGCATAGTCTACTGAAATAATGATGTTCAAAATCGGATAATATGTCTTATAATATAATATAAGTGTTAGACTACTTTATAATAATAAAGTCCCCTATCGCGTTTGGCAGCTTATAACGTTTTTACATGATTGCAGCTAAATCACAAGTAAATAGCCTAATGTATAATTTCATTTTATGTTTTTTGATTGTAATGTAAACATTCCAAAATGCCTGATGACATCAATAAAGTTAAATGTACGTCGCATTATTTCATAACATTGGCCGTTATGATGTCATTAGACATGATTATTGCAATTTATCATAATAGTTTGCAAATTGTGCTCGTTTACACTAGATAATTATGTGAGATATTGACAACTGTTCTCATGATAATCGCTGGAATCAACGTCAACAGCGTTGTGCGGCAAGCTAGGCAATAAAACATATATAACGCAAAATATGATAATCGAAATCTAGCTAAACATATGTGGAAATTATTGGACTAGTCTAATTATCACCAATGAATGAATGAACAGCATCATAGAAACAATGGCATACTACAAGCAAGCGCAAGTTGCGCAACAACATACAACATATGACGCAAACAAGTTTACAAGTAAGATATCTACTTACTAGTCCATCAACAAGATCGCCAGGTCAGCATCTCTGTTGCATCCAGTGCTACTTTTTAACTTGCGCCAAAAGTGAAAGCTTTCCTTTTCCTACTTTCTTCCTACCGCGTTTTCTTTGCTTTTTCCATCATCTGAAATGAGCGCAATTCGTGCTTCATATGTTGTTGTTGTGTGTGACGTCGTTGCCGTAAAGCAAGTCGCGATTCTCGCGAGATTTGTCAGGGGCGCCCCTCTCAGACTTGCATTGCTGGTATTTCCAGCGGCGACCCCCCCAAGCTTTACTACCAGGATGATTCGCCCTATTATGAGTTTGTTTACCACCGAAATTACTTTGAAGCTGTTATATTAAGGTAAAATTCCTGCATAGTATGCCTTTAACGTCCGCGACTTACTTTCACTTTGATTTGCGATAGTTTGCTCGTTAGCTTGATGAATGCTCAGCTGCTCATTTGCGGTGTTGCGTGTTGCCATAGTTTGTCATATAATGACTATAACATGACATATATTCTAAACAACCTCTCACACGTTTATTTTTAGCAGTGTTGGGAGGAGTAAAATGTACATGTGGTTTCAACAACCACAACCCGCTGTTAAGTATTTCCACACACTTGACGTGCCACTGTTGCTTTCTTGCTGCAATGACCCTCTGGGCTCTTCATCTGTTGTCGTCTGAAATGCGCATGCGGCCATGTTGTTAGTATGAAATTTAGCGCAATCATAGTGTCACATGATCAACGCGACTAGTCGACGTCAAGCTTAAAGCGTCACGGCATTGCATTAAGGTCGACTAGTCGACTAATTGATTAGTCGGTTTAACCCCTAGTATATTAAATGTAAATATAATTGTGTGTGTGTGTGTGTGTATGTATGTGTATATATATTTATATATGTATATATATATATATATATATATATATATATATATATTTACTACTGCTGCCATGTGACTTAGCAGGCATTCACACAGAAATTGTTTTTTTGTGTCCACCCGTGCTGTTTTTCTGTTGTTTTCCCATGTGAGCATGCACAAGATAGTGTGCATGTTTTAGTCCATTTTGACCAAAATAAACCTTAGTTGCTCTCACTGATCAAATATTCAAGTAAGTAAAAAAAAAAAAAAAATCATTACTTCTCTTACAAGCCACATCAAAGTCCTATCTCCTATGTTAAACCTTTAATTTAAACGTTGTTTGGAAAATGGATCCCATTTGAAATGTATAGAGATCTATTAATAATTATTATTTGTCTTCATTTGGACACTACAGAAGGTCATGTACTTTTGGATGTGCATATGGTTTGATTAAGGGGAATAATTTATTAATATTATGGTCTTACCTGCTACTAAAATGGCCATTTTGAGCAGGATGTGATCAGACTCTCCTTATTGATTCATTTCATGTTTCACCTTTTAATGGGATGTCAGCAGGCAGTATTTGAACAACCAACAGTTATTTGACCCATAATGTTAGCAAAAAGGTCTAAATTCATAACGAAGATGCACCAGGCAGTCAGAAGGATCGCTCACAGTAAGAAAATTAGCATTATGGTATTCAACAAAGGTCAAAATAAATTAGATGCCTTGTGAAAATTAAATTTGCAATTACGGACATTCAAATCCCAAAGGATGCACAAGCGAGGAAGTTAGGTATTTGCTTCATTATTTCCACAGAGCTTGTGAGAAAGAAAAAACAAACAAGCAAATATGTTCAGTTTGGATGGGATTAAAAAGTATGTCTGTGAACATTTATATGTCTGTCTGAGTTTTCAGTGCTCGGCCCCTCTGCATGGTTAAGCAGATAACCTCTTATCGAGCACACTGAGGGACAGCCCCTCTGTCTGGCACCTCTGCGTGAAGTGCTGGCTAGAAGATTACAGGGAGCCCAAATTGGCCCACAGGCTCACCCAGGCTTCAATGTCTCGCTAAAGCCCAGTAAATGTTTTTTTTTATTATTATTATTATTTTTTTATATTAATTGTCCTACTGACTTTAGGACCATGTGGACAAAAGTAAGTAAGTTAGGAGCAAAGAAGAAAATCAGAGTGATGGATGCCTTGTCTTACAGAGGATGGATATTTGAGACACCCTGTAGGAGATGAGTGGTACTGCAGCAGAGTTAGACATTTGTCTGTTGCTATACATAGAAAACTGCTGTATAACTGGTAAACCCACCACTTGTTTGAATGTATATTTGTAACATTATTTGAGGTCTAATTGTTAAACAAAAATATAGGGTTTGTGTTGCTGAATTGCCTTTTAACTGTAGAAAATGCCCTGTCTTTTTCAGTGAAAATTTGCAAACATGCTTAAAATAAGAACATTTTTAAAAGTGTGAATCAGCTTTATTCACCACTTACGCCAACACAATGAATTTGATTTCTGTAGCAGAAGATGGCAGAGGCCCAACAGCAAGACAGAATAATACAATAGCATATGTGCAGTAAGGCACAAACACACACAAAAAACATGTACAGAAGGGTGTGGTATATATAAATATGGATTTCAATTTTTAAATTTAGAATTAAAAGCACAGAGGCTGGGAGGACCTCACCTGAACCTGACCTTAACAGGACAAGTGGTTTAGAAAATAGATGGAGATGCATAAAAATCAAAGTAGGCCTATTTGATATTGCTTAATCGATCATAGAACTACTAATGTTATATATAGTTATCTAGTTGGGTAAAAGAGATCAAGAATCTTGATCTCTTGACACTTGAGTGACCTGACCAAAGCAACATAAAAAAAATATATTAATTTACAATTGGCAAAAAAGGTAAAGTCAAAAAGGAGTTTAAAGTAAAAAAAAAAGAAATAAAAAAAAGATTACAAACAAATAAACTAGACATAAACAAAACAAGGTATAATAGAAATATGTAACTTTTTTTTTAGAGTGAAGGTCTTATAAGTACTACAAATTCAGCTAACAGAGTTATAATACATGTTGAATAGTCAACAAATGAAGAATCAGTGGGAGACAGTTAGGGGAAAAAACTAATCTTCAATTAACACAGCAATATAATAACTGTCACAGTTATGCTCAGTTTATGTTTTCATGGACTTTTAGTTTGTTATTTTCAGTCACATGTGTTCCTTTGTGCAGTTTCCCACCATTCTTTAGTTGTCATGGAGATTCATTTAATCTGCACAGATGTTAATCATCATTACCCTCATTTTCTTTGTATTTAAGTTGGTCTTTTCAGTTCCCAGTTGTTCAGTCACATCTACGTTAGAGGTTGTGTTTTGTTCACCTGCCTGTTTGGATTGCCTTTTAAGTGGAGTATTAAAGACTTTTGAAACTTCATCATCATCATCGTCTTGTTCTTCCTTCAACCTTGTGAGACAATAACACATAAATCACAAACCACAGCTCGTGGTTTGTGGTTATAGAAATGTATAGTAACACTTTATGATAAGGTTGCATTTGATAACATAAGTTAACTACATTAGTTAATGAACTAACAATAAAAAAACAATTGTAAAACATTTCTTAGTTCATATTAATTTGAACATTTATTAAAACATTAAAACACTAATGAAAAGCTGTAGTAAAAACTTGCAAATTAATTGCTCATTATTAGTTAATTTTAGTTAATGCAACAACTAAACTTAACTAATAGGACCTTATTGCAAACTGTGGCAAAACGTATTGTAATAAATAATAATAATATTAAAAAGAATCCATTAATAAATGGATTCTGGACCAGCTTTTGTGATTAGCCTTAAAATCAAAACAACACTCTCAAATCTCACATGATCTAAACCGCAGCTAACACAAGAAACTGGAAACTGTCAAACAAGAAACTGGACAGCAGGTGGCGATGTTCAGGCACGTTGAAGCTCGACAAAGAGAGAGAGTGCTTGACATGCACAGAAGGAGAAGGAGGCGCTGTGGTTTGTTCATTCTGAGGGGGGAGATGGGAAAGTAGAGCACCCACATCAGTACGATCATTATATCTCCAGGCGTCTGGCGTGCAGAGAGATGTCCACCATAAATCAGACAGAGAAATAAGGCCAGCGTTCACCCAGACCCCCATGGGAGGATGAATTCTTCTGCATTTTACATGAATGAGGCGCAACTGTCTTTAAGCATTCTAATTGGATCACAGGGCTTTATTGGTTTATGAGTAAAGAGCATCAGGTAATTAAGCCTACTACTTAAAGGCATCCAATAACTAGTTAATTCCTCTGACAAAGCTAAACCCAGCTAGACACAGTAACGTTGACTCAACCAACGGCATAAGTTTAACAATTTCAAGCTAACCCTATTTGAAAATGATTATTGGTAACACTTTACAATACGGTCTCATTTGTTAACACTAGGTAATTAATTAACTAACATTAACAATGAGAAATACATCTGTTACAGTATTTATTATTTATATATCTTTGTTAATGTTAATAAAAATCCAGCTGTTTTTTGATTGTTCATGTTAGTTCATAATGTATTTTACTAATGTTAACTAATACAGCTTTTAGAAGTATTGTTTATTCTTAATTAATGATATCTAAAGTAGTTAAATAATGTTAACTAATGAATCCTTATTGTAAAGTGTTAACCAATTATTTTCGTGATTCTACTTGGTGAGGCTAGTGGTGCAAAAATCTTTAAAGGTTCGCACTCGCCATTTTTTGTTAGATTAAAATGAACCCTGATGCGATTGTTCTGTTAGTGTGGTTCATGTGAATTAGTGTGAACGTTGCCATCCGAACCCTAGTGCGCACCAAACAAGTGGACAGAGACCACTGAAAAGATGGGTCCCGGTCCACTTCCAAATGAACTCTGGTGAGGTTCGAATGAAATATGAAAGCAACAACACGGACCAAAGACATGTAAACAAACCAAAAACGGGACATAATGTCATAAAATGCGAGCCTAAAAAGGACAAAATGTAAATACAGAAAGTAATAGTCGCAATCTTGCCCATCACAGTTCGGTACAAGCGTCTCCTCACAGCAGATCTTCATTTGTGTGTGACGGAAGGATTCCTGTCTCTGTTTTGACTCCTTTACACATTTTTTAAGCTCTTCACAAGATGGTCAAAATACCATCAAGTAGGCTAAACATACAATAAACGCCCATTACACAGCATTGGTTTGGATGTTTGGTAAGTAACGACACAATACGACATAAAAGCCGACCAAACAGGTTGTGAACGTATCCTATGCCTTTTGGTTTGGTATCTTTAGGTTCGATGGTATCAATGAGAATGCTAAGTGGACCAGGACAAAAAATTTGTGAACCAGTGTGAACACCCTAAAATACAGAATAAATTAATGAATAAAATAACTTAATTCTTATAATTTAGTTAAGAATGAATGCATCGATTTAATTATCTAGATACATTATCTGGGTATTATTTGGAATATTCATCAAATAAAGTAGTATTTTACCTCAAAATATTGGGAACTATCCATTTAATAATATAATAAATATAATTTACTAAATTTTTCATTGTCCAATAAAATAAAAAAAACATAACATGCGAGTGACTGTGCTTCAGTTTGTCCTCAGGTGTCGAGTCTGGTTTCCGTATTTAGTCAGACCCCCACACTGCAGTGGCCTCAGTGGGCTATGCCATGTTATGGGAAATCCTAGGAGACTCAGGTGGGTGTATGGAAGCTTGAGTTGGCATGGGGAATGGGGAATGGGCGGGAGGGAGGATGAGGAGGGTTCCAGATGGGTTTAGGCATTCCATTAGCCGCATACCGACAGTCAGGCCAGCTGCCACTCCGGACCGGAGAGACCTGGGACTCTTCCCCCAGGAGTTACCCCCAACATCAGGATCCTCACTGTCCTTAAAAGTGAGAGCAGGTCAGATTTAAAAGGTAAATGAGCTGATAATTATCCATTAACCATAATGTATTCCCTAGGGAGGGAATACTGAAGCTAAATTAGAACAGAATATTAACTTTTAGTCATTCCTTGTCTGAAGTATATATATAAATATATATACACATATTTTTCCAATATTTTGACTGGCAGTGTACATAAAACACAGTTTTTATAAATGCAGAGCTACATTTAATCATTAATTACTTCAAAGGATTCAGAAATATATCACACAACTTCATTATGAACTTTTTTTTTGTTTATCGTGGGATTACACGTGGGATTTTGTGAATAATGACTTTTTTGATAATCTATTTAATTGTTTTGTATGTTCTTTTGTTTTTTAAGAATCAAACATTTTCAGAAAACAAGAATGCCTTGTTCATAATTTTAAAAAAAGCCACAAAGAACCACAGTCAGGCCCTGCCCTTAAACCAAAATGTATTGTGTACCTACACACCTTTATGGACATTGTAGTGACTGACAGGAAATAATTACACATTATGTAATTACTGCTCTGCATGGTTAAATAATTGCTGACACTGAGGGAGGCTGTGATTTTGCATTTGCCGCCCCAGCGGTGGGCAAGAACCCAGGAGCGTCTATGGTAAAATATCTAATAGACCTTGTTTCTGCATATGTACCAAAGCTTTCTGCATAGAACCGCAATCAGTATCACACACTGCTATCACATGGTGTGTAAACAGAATGTGGAAACTGTATGGAAATGCTAAAAAGCAGAACATAGCTTTACCACTGATTCTGTTTTCTCCTCCACATGGAGTGAGCATTTGTGTGGGAGCTGTATAGACACAGGAGGTGGCCGTGCCAGTACCGACAGCTCTGCTGCTTTAAAATGGGCTGCGCTAACAACGGGATTTCCTGCCCCCCGCTGCTCAGCTTCTCTTGTCAATCAAAGGGCCGCCATTTTATAAGTTCATCTAGCCTGTCTGGTTTACATCTATGCTTTAGCACCAGTCAGACGAGACATCTTTGTCATCATTGTCTGTTTTTCCATTTCCCTTTCGTTTTCTCGTTCCATCTTAAATAGGCCTTTGTTCTCTGGTCCTACATCTATTTTTATCCCCCCGTTTCCACGGGAAGAGTCATGCTGATGACGACGCTTGCGAGATTTGCTCCTGGTCACCATGGCAACACTATCAAAAGCTTGAGTCAAACAGGCTCATGGTTGCTGTCTCTCCAGAACATGCCTTGTTTTTTCTCTTTATTCTCATTCTGCTTCAGCCCATTATGATTTACTTACATTTTACACAATGTCAAGATGTTACACTGTTCTCACATGTTTTTTTGTTTTGTTTTTGTTGCGCACAGTATAAGCACCCTGAAAAATTCTCAAGTCCCCATATAACCCATCCCCCCAAACATGCAAATCAAGTCATGTAGTTTTCATTCCGCTCATCTACCTCCTTTTTACATGGTATTGAGCTTTCTTTACCTCCACAAACCAACTGGCGTGCTGTTGTAGAGTGAATTAGAGCCACCTATAGGACTTGTTTTGACTCCTCCATTGGACGTATTGTAGCAAACACTGCTTGCAACCTTTCGAAAGAGTAATACAAGTGTGGACAATGGTCGTGATTACATGTGGTGTTACCTTTCTACCTTTCTTTGGATGTTGTCCACTGCATTGAAAAGACAAGTGTAACACATCCGTGATTGGTTTTTATTTGGTTCCAAGGTAGTCGTGATATCAGTATAATATAGCCATTGTATATATATATATATATATATATAGTCAAAAATTGGTCAACATCACACAAAACCCCATCTGCTATCATTATGGCCCCTCTTCTCTTCAAGGGCTTTACCAAACAATATACCCGAAATGCTTAGTGTGACGCTTTCCAGAAGGGTTTTAAAAGCAACCCTAGCATTTCACAGGAAGAAAAAGAACACTCCCTTTATGATCACTGAAGCTGTCACTCAATACAGTTTAGCGAGACATCAATGATGGAGTTCTGCACTCATGAAACTCTCATAACCAATCAGTGAAGCTTTCTACACTGCACTATGAATATCTATTTTTTTTACATTGTGTCTACAATTTATTTGTTATAATATTATAGAACTCAGAGCATTGCAGAACACCACTTTGAAGTTTTGAGTGGAATTTAGCCCTATTTGGATGGCAATTGTTTCTTATGGGAACATAAGGACATTTCAACATTTACATGGCATAGTCAGTGATTTTATTGCCGCCCAAATAGAATGTAAAAAATAAGAGATTTTTTTTCACCAGCCACATAAATTCAACCCCTTACCCCACACCCCCATTTTGGCAAGTGGGACATAAATGACATACCCAAAATAAAAGGTTGCTGTTCATAAGTCATTCTGAATAGACATAACCAACATATATTTAGAAAGCCAACACTTGAGAGTTTACAGTTCACACGTTTACATTTTACAAGACTCAGAATTACTCAGACTGTTGTTAATATGGAGATATATAAGCTAAAAAAAAACTAAAATTAATTAAAGGGTTAGTTCACCCAAAAATGAAAATTCTGTCAGTAATTACTCACCCTCATGTTGTTCCAACCCCGTAAGACTTTCGTTCATCTTCGGAACACGAATTCCGATATTTTTTATTAAATCTGAGAGCTTAATTTCCATTTTTGGGTGAACTAACCCTTTAAGGAAAAAAAAAAGAGAACAAAATGTCTCTGGTCCCATGTCTGGTGTGGGGTTCAAGCTTTTCTTGCATGGTGAGGATGAGGAATGAGGATCAGCTATGTAAGGACCACCCACTCCACATATTCGGTAAACGTCCCTCGAGGACATTCCATGGGCAGACATGCCTTATACCATTTGATGAAAACGAAAACTATTCATCGCAAAATATAGAAACAATAAAGTACATAAACAGAAACCAAGAAAACCGAAATTAAACAGAGCAGGGAAACAGGAACTAAAGGAAACTTAACAGAATTTTTAAATAAAAGACAAGCGGTTTCGTTAAATTATTTTGACTGATTTCCACATTTTTAAAAAGACATCCATCATTTTGAGCAGAGGTGGAAAGAGTAATAAAATATTCTACTCAAGTAAAAGTACTATTACTTCAATAAAATTTGGTAACAATTTATTTCGATAGTCCACTTTAGACATTCTACTAACTATAAGTAACTTTTCAACATGTCAACTAACTGTCATTAGAGTATTAGTAGACTGTCAGCTTAATATCTGCTAACACTTTATTTTGTTGGTCCCCCAACAGACAATAAGTAACTTGGCGACTACAAGTCAACTTATTCTCCTAACCCGAACCCTAACACCTAACCATAACCTAACAGTCTACTGACAGTCTACTATGATATACTAATACTCTAATGAGAGTTAGTTGACATGTAGTTGAAAAGTTACCTATAATTAGTAGAACATCTAAAGTGACTATCGAAATAAAGTGTAACCAGGGACGTGCACAGGAATTTTGAGGGGCAGTTGCTCTGACCTGAAAAAAGGGCATAAATGGACATAAACAACAACATTTAATTGTCTTGCTACAATGCAGAATAAAATATTTCTCACACTCCAGTAATATTTCTGTGAATTGAATTAATCTTGCACTTGTTCATAGTTTTTGTATTATGTCTGAATATATTCAGTTGAATTTTGCCCATACAAATTGCATTATCTGACCGTGTTTATGTCCAAACTCAATGCCTCATATTATGGTCTTATTATTATTTATAAAGATTGCAAAACATCAGAGATGACAGGTTTATGATATACAACTTTGTAAACCGTATACAAAATGTATTAACAATATGTTAAATGTTACCAAAATACACATGAGAAAAAGAGTTCCTCATATTGTTTATTGTTTTTTTATTTTTATTTTTTATTTTTATTTTTATTTGAAAAGAAATAATCTGGATTGAATTGACAGATGGGGAAAAACTCGCTTCTAATAAAATAAATAAATAAACGCTTAGATTTCGGGAAAAAATACAATCCTTTTTTAACCTTTTGGCTTAAAAAATTAAGCCAAAAAGTTAATTGGCCGTGAGACACACGCATTTGACGCATTTGAGAGTGTCAACCCGGTCGGTCAAATGCTTGAAAGATGACTTTATCTATAGATCTACCTGTTGAGCCTCTCGTGATCAACTATTTATACCGCAAATGAGTTGAAATCTCCGGAATCTAGAGCGAGCGTGCATGCCAGCCAGAGACGGCTCCAAACCGGGTAGCGCGCGCAGAGACCTTGTGTGTGCAGACAGCGGTTAAATCTTAAATCTTACTTGTGAAAAGTAATCCCCGAGCGACGATCCGCCGATTTGACCAGGAATATGCTGCACAGTGCTCTGGCATCTACTGCTGCTATGCAACGCACAGTATGACCGGTTTAAGATGGCGGCCGCATTTCTTGCGCCCAGCGGCCAATAGGGCGTCTAGCTCTATATGATGTCTAGGCTTCACCAGTCGCGTGCAGCGCTGCAGCCAGGTAAACAGAGTTTGTCTTTCCCCGGCCTACTGACTTTCACTTTCGGTGCCCGAATGGAAGTGAATGAGGCTTTGCGATTTTTAAGTATTTTATTTTTTTTCTAGGCCTACGTGAAATTCTGCATTCATTGTACAATTTATTTATTTATTTATTTTCCCCCCTCGGAAGGGCAACGTGACTCGAGAAGGGCATATGGGCAGTTGCCCGGGCAACCTGAGCAACCCCCCTGTGCACATCCCTGAGTGTAACCTACAATTTTAAAAGTAAAAGTACCAGTCTAAAAATCTTCTCAAGTAAAAGTAAAAAGTAGCTCATTTAAAATGTACTCAGAGTAAAAGTTGCTGAGTTACTTTTTTAACAGCGGCGGAGGGGTGGGGGACTCTCCTATGTAGGGTTGTAACGGTATGAGAGTATCACAGTATGATAACCGTCTCAGAAAATATCACAGTTTATGGTATTAAACAATTATATATAAACTGTATTATTAAATTATGATTATTATCATCAGTTAAAATGAAAGTTAAATAAATGAAACATTTGTTCAATAAAACATATCTAATCAACTAATTTCAATAATTGATTATGAATTAGTTTAGCAAACATTTAGCCTTTTATTTTTTGGCAAAGTGCTGCAAAACAGATTTACTCAATTAAACCATGGACAAACAATATATATATATAGTGCTTCAATAATGTTTAAATAAAATTGTATTATTATTATTCTTGTTGTTATTATGAGAAGTAGTAGATTCTAATGTAGGCCTACAATAGTAAATATTTGTCATAAGTTCTTCTAGTTAAAAAACAAACTTTTATTTTGTCAGGTTGTGAAGACCTTTTTCAGAGTGTGTTTGACAATGGTTTTTCTCAAATAAAATGATGAAAATGCTCATTATGTCACAGATGGAACAGGAGTCAGACAGGTGGTAAAAGAAACAGTGTTTATTTTCAGAATTGCAAAGCCAGACGATGGAACAGGAGTCAGACAGGTGGTAAAAGAAACAGTGTTTATTTTCAGAATTGCAAAGCCAGACGGAGATATGGTGAGTATGCAAGCAGTAGATAATCAGAATGGAACTTAGCAGAAGGGTAATCAGAGTCTCTGTTACAGATGCAGATGGAGATCACTTGGAAGGGACTTAAGACTGAAGAGGATCGGCAGAAGGATCTCAGGTAAGTAGCTGGTAAGTGCATGAGTGAGTCTGAGTGTCAAGTAGAGACGAGACCAGACAATGAGTGAGTGAAGAGGAGTCGAATATAAAGGGAGGTGGAATGTTGAGGTGCAGGTGATGATGATTAGTATTCTTGAGATGATGAACGAGTGGAAGGAGTGAATGCTGGGAATCCTGACAATACCTTTTGCCCAGGCTGGTACTGAGGAGGTTCAGAACGTCAACAATCCTCTTGGTTCTTGTGCCTCCGCACTGCCTGTTGGAGTTGCTTGTGAGCCGAGTCCCACACCCTCTCGCTCTGATGGAACCAGTAATCGACAGATGGTACCTCTGACGGATCACCTGATCAAGGAAAGAGTGGAGGATGATAACCCAGGACACACTGAAAGGGGGTGAGCCCAGTGGTGGACTGCCGAAGGGAATTCTGGGCGTATTCTGCCCAGGGGAGGAAGCGGCTCCAGCTGTCCTGGTACTGGTGGCAATAGGTCCGTAGGTAACGTCCGATCTCCTTGATCTTCCGCTCAGTCTGGCCGTTTGTCTGAGGGTGGTATCCAGAAGATAGGCTGACAGTAACCCCTAGGAGTCTGAAGAATGCTTGCCAAACCCTTGAAATGAATTGGGGACCTCTGTCCGATACTATGTCTTCGGGGAGGCTGAAGTTTTGAAAAACGTGGTTAAAGAGGGCCTCTGTGGCCTCAAATGCGGTTGGGAGTCCAGGCAATGGAATCAGCTTGCAACCCTTGGTACAATGGTACACGGGACAATAGTACTGGCAGCGAGAGAGTCGGAGAGATACTTCGAGCGCCTCACGTTCCGGCGCCGACAAAGTATAATCTTCCACGAGGTGGAGTTGTACCCGTAAGGAGATCAATACTGCAGCCATAAGGTCAATGAGTAGGAAGAGAAGTTGCTCCGGGAATGACTGAACACCCCTCGCAGATCGTGGTATTCCTCAGGCACTCCAGACAAATCACCAGGTTCCTCCTGACACACAGAGACAGAGGGAACAGGAGGAAAAGCAGACACTAAACATTCTACATGACAAGACAAATTCCAAGAGAGAATAGTCCCCTTGGACCAACTAATCTGAGGGTTATACTGTACCAACCAAGGATGGCCCAAAACAACAGGGGTAAAAGCGGATTGAAAAGAGATGTAAATCAGAAAATAAATGGTCTCTTGATGGTTGCCAGAGACGTCTACTGGTGAGCTCTGGCTTTTAGTTGACAGGTCGAGAGGAAGTGACTTGCGGAACCGCAGTAGAAACAGAGTCGGTATAGACGTATAGCAGCAGAGATGCGGATACCCCCCAGCTGCATAGGTTCCGACTGCAAACCATCCATAGGAGGAGAAGTAACAGTGGGCGGGGTAGCTTGTTGCTCGGTCACCATGGCCCGAGCGCGACGTTGCAGTTTAAAGCGCTTATCCAGGCGGATGGACAGTTCGATCAGCTGGTTCAGATGAGCTGGAGGTACACGGACAAAAATCTCATCTTTGAGATCTGCATTCAGCCCTTCCATGGACTAAAAGCCAGTTCGTTCCAGCCGTATGTAGTAGCCAGAGTACAGAACACTATGGAGAAATCAGCAACGGACCTTTTCCCCTGACGCAGCACCGCGGGTATGGTGAGGCTTCACGACCGTAGACAGAACGATCGAACATCCTTATCATTTCCTCTTTGAACAGTACATATTGATCGCAGCAGTCTGCCTTTGATTTCCAGATGGCCATTCCCCACTCACGTGCCTGTCCGGTTAGTGAGGACACCACAAAAGCAACTCTGGCCTGGTCCTCAGCATAAGTGATGGGCTGAAGAGAAAACACAACCTCACATTGTGTTAGAAAGGAGTGATATTCAGTGAGCTCACCCGCATAACATGGTGGGTCTTTATCCTAGGTTTGGGAAAACTGTGAGTCCTCTGGAATGCCAGCGGGTCCTGACAAAAGTGGTGAAACTGTGTGGACAAGTCAGTCATCTGTGCAGACAGACTCTCCACAGCATGTCTGGCAGCAGACAATTCCTCTGCCCAGCATGGCTCCCTGAGCCTCTACCGCTGAACGAAAAGGTGCTTCCATTCACTGGGTCCATGATGGCCAGATTATTCTGTCAGGATAAACAGAGGACCCAAGAGCGAATGCAGCTGCAAACAAAGTTTTAATAATAAAGAGAACAAAGGCAGACAGCCGCCTGGTGGGTGCTGAACTGGTAACACAATAGACTTGGCTTAATGAAACAGAATTAGCAGGGATGCCCAAGCTGGGTAGCAGCGGTCAGCAGAGATAAGCGGAGACCCAGACCAGTTGCAGTCGAAGGCCACGAGCAGCAGGATGGCTGGGCAGAACACAGTATAAGGAGACGAGACAGGACAAGACAGAGTAGACTGACTGCAGAAAATACAGGAATGAGCCTTACGAAGCAACAATAATCTGGCAATGAAACAGAGATAATGGTAACTAGAAGTAGCAGACAAAATCAGGATGAAGAGAAAACGTCTCAGTTACGTATGTAACCCTCGTTCCCTGAGTAGGGAACGGAGACGTTCCGTCGGATGACGACGATTGCGGTTTCGCTTAGAAGCCTATCATCTTCGAGTATTACAAAACGAGCCAATGGCAAGAAAATGCCATGGGTCTGCGGAATTTGCATAGCGTAACTCCGCCCCGCGCTGGGGGTATATAAGGAAGTACGCTGGCATAACCGAGCCGAGACTGAACTCGGGCATTTCCAGCGGAACAGTGGAAGTGGCCATAAGACGGAACGTCTCCGTTCCGAGTTCCGTCGGATGACGACGATTGGGGTTACCAGTCTAATCCCGCCACCTTCACAGCTGTCTTCCAGTGCCCTGCGTAAATCTGAGATCCCTGCCGTGAAGGCTTAGCACGGACGAAGGACTCCTATTTAGCACAGGAATACCAAGGGAAGCATATCTCAGTAGAAATATGCAAACACACTGCCTGCCCGAAGGGAGGACTTACAGAATACACATATGACCCAGAGGTATGCATATGGAGAACACTGGAGTGTCCAGCCCGCAGGGTGGAATCTTTCAACTCCAGGAGTGGCAAGGTGGCTTGCAGAGGGAAAGACACATGCTCAGAGAGTCTTACAGTGGAAATACACATGTGGGGGTCGCCAGGGGGGAACCATGCACATGGGGCACCTGGCCAACACGAAAGCAGCCAGCGGCAAAACTCTGGTGTTGACGTCAACAGTGCTGGAGGAACTCAGGGTTTCTCGGGGAAACTCACCTGGGGAGAATATCGCACTGATCCAGTCCGTGGAGTGGAATGGCGAGCAAGCGAAGACACCTGAGCTGATCCTAGCAACGGCTAGTTGAAGCGAGTACATGGGAGGATACTGGCTCCACTCGGAGATTATAGAATCTTGCAAATGTGTTGGGTGTCGCCCAGCCTGCAGCTCTGCAGATGTCTGCCAGCGAGGCGCCATGCGTTAGAGCCCAAGAGGAAGCAACACTCCGAGTGGAGTGTGCCTTCACACCAAGGGGGCACGGTCGACCTTGCTGTTGGTAAGCCAAAGCAATGGCGTCCACTATCCAGTGAGACAGCCTTTGCTTTGAGAGAGCCTTTCCCTTCAGCTTCCCACCATAACAGACAAAGAGCTGGTCTGAGGTCCTGAAACACTGCGTCCTGCCTATGTAAGCGCGGAGAGCGCGTACTGGACAGAGCAGTGCCAAGGCTGGGTCTGCCTCCTCCGGGGGCAGCGCTTGCAGGTTCACTACCTGATCTCGAAAAGGAGTGGTAGGAACCTTGGGCACGTATCCAGGCCGGGGTCTCAGGATCACGTGAGAGTCAGCCGGCCCGAACTCCAGGCACGCTTCGTCTACTGAAAATGCCTGCAGGTCCCCTACCCCTCTTCACAGAGGCCAATGCAATCAGGAGCACTGTCTTCATTGACAGGAACTTAAGCTCCACTGATTGCAGAGGCTCAAAGGGAGCACTCTTCAGGGCAGTTAAGACCACTGAGAGGTCCCAAGAGGGTACGAGAGGAGAGCGAGGAGGATTCAGTCTCCTTGTGCCCCTCAGAAACCTGATGACCAGGTCGTGCTTCCCGATGGACTTACCATCAATAAGAGCATGATGGGCGGCAATGGCGGCCACATAAACTTTCAGAGTGGAGGGAGACAGCCTTCTCTCCAACCCATTTTGAAGGAACGAAAGCACAACACTGATAGGGCAAGTACTGGGGTCTTCTCGGTGAGAAGAGCACCAGGAGACGAAGAGGTTCCACTTCAACTCGTAGAGGTGTCTCGTGGACAGTGCTCTTGAGGAAGTGATGGTAGCCACCACCGCTGGTGGTAGGGTACTCAAACCTGCCTCGTCCCGTCGAGAAGCCACACATGTAGGTTCCATAGATCGGGATGAGGGTGCCAAAGGGTGCCCCGTCTCTGAGAAAGGAGGTCCTCTCTCAGAGGGATAGGCCAGGGAGGGGCTGAAGCGAGGAGCATGAGGTCTGAAAACCAAGTCCGGGTGGGCCAATGGGGCGCAACCAGAAGGACCTGCTCGTCGTCCTCCCTGATCTTGCACAGGGTCTGTGCAAGAAGGCTCACTGGGGGAAACGCATACTTGCGGAGGCCCCGCGGCCAGCTGTGCGCCAGTGCATCCGTGCCGAGCGTGCCCTCGGACAGTGAGTAAAACAGAGGGCAATGGGAAGAGTCGTGGGAGGCAAACAGATCTACCTGTGCGTCGCCAAACTGTTCCCAAATCAGCTGGACCGTCTGGGGATGGAGTCGCCATTCTCCAGAGAGTGGCTGAATCCGTGAGAGCTCGTCGGCTGCACGGTTCAGGTCTCCGGGAATGTGGATAGCACGAAGCGACCTCAGATGCTTCTGACTCCATAGGAGGAGGTGGCGAGCGAGTTGTGACATACGGCAAGAGCGTAGACCACCCTGATGGTTGATGTACGCTACGGTCGCGGTATTGTCCGTACGGACCAGTACATGTTGGTCTTTGAGCATGGCTCGAAAGCGACGCAGAGCCAAATGTACTGCCAACAACTCGAGGCAATTGACATGCCATAGGCGCTGGGGTCCTGTCCAGGAGCCCGCGGCAGCATGTCCATTGCACATGGCCCCCCAACCCGTGGGTGAGGCATCCGTTGACACAACAACATGCCTGGAAACTTGAACTAGGGGCACTCCGGCCCGTAGAAAGTTGAGGTCTGACCACGGGAAGAGGGTTTGACGGCAGGTCGGAGTAACTGGTACCCGGAGCGTGCCTGAGTGCCATGCCCACCTCGGGACTCGGTCGTGGAGCCAGTGCTGAAGCGGTCTCATATGAAGCAAACCCAGCGGAGTGGCGGCCGCTGCGGATGCCATATGCCCCAGGAGCCTCTGAAATAACTTCAGTGGAACCGCATTCTTGCTCTGGACTTGGCGCAGGCAAGTCAGCAGTGACTGCGCGCGCTCGCTCGCAGGGCTGGAGCACTAGGTCTCTGTGTTCGCAAACCTGGTCTCGAGAGTGAGCTAGGATAAGCCAGTCGTCGAGATAATTCAGGATGCGAACCCCGTGTAACCGGAGTGGCACAAGGGCTGCCTCGACGACCTTCGTAAAGACGCGAGGAGACAGAGCTAGCCCGAAAGGGAGAACCGCGTACTGTATGCCTGCCTCTCGAAAGCAAACCGAAGAAACGGTCTGTGTCGAGGAAGAATGGAGACATGAAAGTAGGCATCCTTCAGGTCGATCGCTGCAAACCAATCCTGTGGCCGAATGCATTCGAAAATGCGTTTGGCGGTGAGCATCTTGAACGGAAGCCTGTGAAGGGATCGGTTCAATACTCGCAGGTCCAGGATTGGCCGTAACCCACCGGATTTCTTGGGTACAATGAAGTAGGGGCTGTAGAAGCCGGACCTCATTTCGGCTGGAGGGACAATCTCGATCGCACCTTTCGCCAGTAAGGTAGCAACTTCCGCTCGCATGACAGGGGCATTGCCACCGACCATAGTGAAGCGGACTCCCCGAAACCGGGGAGGAGATCGCGCGAACTGAATCGCGTAGCCGAGCCTGATGGTCCTGGTGACCCAGCGGGACAGCTGGGGGAGCCGAAGCCACGCGCCCAGAAACTGCACCAGCGGGGTCATGGGGACCACAGACGTACCCTCGGTGGGGCAGCGAAGCGGGATGACTGACTCGGACTGGGGAGGCATAGCGTCCCCGTGTGGGAGTACAGTCATCGACCGCGTCCTGACAGAGGAGACCAGGGAAGGGCGTGCGTTCCACTGGGGTCTGCTCTGACAGGGGTCTGGCGACAGAGGGGGACGAGAGTGGTGAGGCTCGTGAGCGGCACACACAGTCGTGCGCACCCTCTGGAAACTCAGAGATGGGGATGTCAGTTCTGTCTTTAACCACATTAGGGTGCCGCTGACCCTATCCCAGCGGGATAACAAAAGATTCTCCCCTGGCCCTCCACCAGGGGAAGGAGTGGCCCTGCTACCACCTCCTCGACAAAACTGCAGCCCATCTCTGAGCTGTCCGCATCAGGTACGCCGCTTGGCCTGGCGTTTAGCAGGCTGCGGAGCCTGAGCGGAGTGGGACGCCGATCTGCGCCGTCCTCCACGGCGCGGCCCGGGTGGAGGCTGATGCTGGGGCCGAGCGGGAGGGGCGGGAGACGCAGAGGGGCGCCCTCGGCGGCGAGCAGGCTGAGCTGACTGAACCGGCGGCTGGGTGGAGGCAGCAGCGGGCCGCCGGGGCAGTATATGCTTAATAGCCTCAGTCTGCTTCTGGGCAGCCGAGAACTTTTGGGCGAAGTCCTCGACTGCACCGCCGAATAGGCCATCCTGGGATATGGGCGAGTCGAGGAGACGAGCCCGCTCAGCCTCGCGCATATCGGCCAGGTTTAGCCACAGGTGTCGTTCCTGGACCACAGCTGTGGACATCACCTGGCCAAGGGAGCGTGCGGTCACTTTCGTCGCTCAGAGAGCGAGGTCAGTGGCGGCACGCAGCTCGTCGAAGAGCCCTTGGTCAGCTCTACCCTCGTGCATGTCCCTGAGCATCCTGGCTTGATAGACCTGCAGGATGGCCATGGCATGCAAGGAGGCGGTGGCCTGGCCCGCAGCTCTGTAAGACTTCGCCACCAGGGTAGACGAAAATCTACAGGCTTTGGACGGGTGCTTTGGGTCACCACGCCAAGTCAAAGCGCTCTGAGGGCAACGCTACAGAGCGTTCGACTGGGGGAACCCCAGTGTACCCATGAGCCGCGGCCTCATCGAGGGCAGAGAAGGCAGAGTAGGCTGCCGAACGATCACGGGAAGACAACGGGGCCTTCCAGGATCTCGTGACCTCCTCATGCATCTCCGGGAAGAATGGAACCGGGGGGATGCGCTGACGAGAGTCAGCGCGTGCAGCCCCGAGGAACCAATCATCGAGCCGCGAGCGCTCAGGGCAGGGTGGAGGTTTCCACGCAAGCCCGATGCTCGCGGCCGCCCGGGCAAGCATAGCTGTCAACTCTGGGTCGGTCTCGGAAAATGCTGGAACGCCCGAGGGCGGCAGCACAACCAAGTCTTTATCCCCAGAGGAACCCAGCTCACCTTGTGATGCGGCAATCGACATCGCATCATCCTCTGGAGCCCCAAGTGGTGCACGAGGCGCGTCACTTTTTGAAGACGTCCCTGCGGCAGCACTCGAGCTCGCGGGTTGCTGAGGAACAGAGGGGGGTGTGGCCCGAGGAAGCATCGTCGGGGCAGTATTCCACACCGTCACCCTCAGATCACCCTGGCCACCAGCCAAAGTGTCTCCTCTCGTGGAGGGGACAGATTGGGGTGTGGCAGAGGGGACTCTACCTCTGGTGAGGTCACGGAGTCTCGATCTCAACTCAGCGATGGTCATGTTCCCACAGTGAGAACATGACTCATCCATGAAAGCTGCCTTAGCGTGCTGTAAGCCCAAACACACCACGCAGCTTCCATGCCCATCAGAAGATGGAACGGAACGACCGCACCCAGAAATACACGGGCGAGACATCTTTAAAAAGACGTGCCACGTGCAAGCTCTTTTATGAGAGGACGCTCAGCAGCCTGCGCTGAAGCGGCCAGGGAGAAACACACACACTGAATGCAGACCACTGCACAGATCAGCAGGCAGGAATGTGAAACTCGCTGGAAATCGCCTTTACACCAACACAGACTGGAGAGCTGCTCGTCTCGAAGAATACTCGATGACACTCAGAGAATTCAGGCTGCAGGAGTGAAGAGGACCTCTTGGCTCCGAAGCAAAAACATGACTGCGTTATGCCAGCGTACTTCCTTATATACCCCCAGCGCGGGGCGGAGTTACGCTATGCAAATTCCGCAGACCCATGGCATTTTCTTGCCATTGGCTCGTTTTGTAATACTCGAAGATGATAGGCTTCTAAGCGAAACCCCAATCGTCGTCATCCGACGGAACTCGGAGTGACAACGATGGGGAACAGGTGTGGTGACAATCAGCGCAAGCCCTGATTGCGATGAGGATCAGCTGAGAGTGAGTGTGTGTGTGTGTGGGTTGGTTTATGTGATTTATGAGGACACACATTTGTATAATGACATGTGTATTACACTGGTATTACAACTTATGGGTGGTTTATGAGGACACTTCAAAAGTCCTCATAAATCAAATGGCTTAAAAAACATAAAAAACATTGTTTTATTAAAAATTTTAAAATGCAGCATGTCTCCTGTGATGGGTAGGTTTAGGGATAGGGGCAGTGTAAGGGGATAGAATATATAGTTTGTGCAGTATAAAAACCATTACGCCTATGGAGAGTCCTCATAATGCTGTTGCACCAACATGTGTGTGTGTGTGTGTGTATGTGAGAGAGAGAGAGATCAACCCTGGTTCATGACAGGGAACTACCAGCCCTTGATGGTGATTGGTCCACAGCTGAGTTTTTTTTTTTATGATAAAAACAGAATATTGGTATATTGTTATCCCTGTTGCATGTGTATCAATATACTGCC
This sequence comes from Semotilus atromaculatus, assembly GCA_031834385.1. Lineage (NCBI taxonomy): Eukaryota > Metazoa > Chordata > Actinopteri > Cypriniformes > Leuciscidae > Semotilus > Semotilus atromaculatus. The sequence continues at coordinate 28,564,520 of JAULUF010000001.1, forward strand.
AAAACTTTTCATGTATTATGCATTTCAGCACAATTAACAGTTTATTATTTAATGCAATTAGTTTTCAGTGTTATTTTGGTAATTACAGTTTTTTGTTAATATTTTGAATGAGATTTTATTTTTCTGTTTTCACTTTAATTTTAAAGTTTTAGGCTTAAAATTCACACTGCAGGCAAAAGTGGCCCAAATAATTTTTTTTATTATAAATGTAAATTATTACAGTGTTAACAGCACAAATCACATGGAATCTGATCTTTTTGATTCTGATTTGGGAGACTTCCATATGTGGTCCTAAATCCATTACAGGTCTGAAGTTTTGCAGTGCGGAATTCAAGCAACTTTTACGTCCCTATAGATTGATATTTGTCACAGTTCTGCGCTGATGGACATAAGTCCAAATATTGTGCATACCAGTAGTTCTTTTAATATGGAAAACATCAGCGAAGTTAGTCAGGCGTTTACCAGCCATAGCGAACTTCTCCAGAAAGGATCTCCCAAAACGAACTTCGTTTGGCCTGATAGTTTAGAATTACGTCACATCAGTTCTTTCTTTGATTTTGCTTGAAGTATATGTGAACCTTTACAGTGACAGCTCCATACAAACAAAACTTGAGGAAAAAACTGTACAAGAAAAATGTTGCTCTCTCCGTCTTCATTCTCCTCTGTGTCCTCATTACTTTAGGAAACAATAAAATGGCATAATAGGGGCACTTTAATAGCTTAGAGATTATTTGGGAAAATTAACTTGTGATGTGAAGTTAATAAACATAATTTATATAGTGAACCTATATAATCTTTCAATTAACTGCCAGGGCATATAATTAGGCACTCACCTTGCTCAAGCACCAGCTGTTTTGGCATCCCTCCATCCCTCAAATTGTACAGCAATAAGAGACTTTCCTATTTGGGTCATATTACATTTCTCAGTGTAACGGATGTGCGTCGGCAGACTGATGAAGACAAAGACAAATACATTTCCAAAACAAAATTTAATATAAGAATCCAAATAGGTATGTTACGTCCTGTATTGTTTCCTCTCTCTCTTTCTGCTATTTTACCTCACAGGTCCAGTGCTTGGATGCCAGTCATCGAGTTCACCAGACACCCGAGAACCAATCAGAGACTAGTGGTTGCGTATAAAAAGACCCGCCACTAACTACTAACTACACTACCTGATAAGCATAAATACATTGGTTAGCACCCGCCCATAAACTAGTGTGTTAAATAATTTTACTCTACTTGTGAAATGTAAATCACGTGATGCACTAACCTGGTCCCATCACTTTGCCTCGAATATAGACTCAAATAAGCTCAGGGAAAAATCAATAGTCAGATCACAGCACAAACGCAGCAAAACAGCGATCCGAAAAGTACAGTTCCAACAGAGTAAACTTTAACACAAAAAACGAAGTAAAAACAAGCAAAAGCATATAACCACAAAAATACTAGAGGATCAAAACAAATGAGAAACGAAAATGCTCTCCCGCGCTCGCATCATATCCGGGTCTTTATAGGCGCCCACTAGTTAGTCTCTGATTGGTTCTTGGGGTGTCTGATGAACTCGATAACTGGCAGGAACACGATCCAATCACTGGACCTGTGAGGTAAAATAGCGGAAAGAGAGAGGAAACAAAAAAACCTTCCCAAACCAATACAGGACATAACAAGGTACAAATCCAAACAGGTAGCAGGAGACACACACTTAACTGAAACATAACCGGACAAACTCATAGGCAACACATACGAACATACAGTATATACTAAAGATAACAAAGTGAACACAGCTGAACCAAACTAATAACAGTAACTATAGAAACTAAAGAGTGGCGGGAATCTAAACAACAGAATTAACTGAACATAACAGTGACACTCAGAGGACCCAGAGTTTGCTGGAAGTCAAGTTTATTAAGTTGGCTTGAGAAAGCCAACTTACTGAAATCCTATTTAAACTTATTATTAAGTTGGCTTGGAAAAGCCAACTTACTGAAATCCTATTTAAACTTATTATTATTCTTCTTCTTCTTCTTCTTCTTATTTTTCTTACCCAAAAAATTCTGACTCTAACTCGTCCTAGAGCTTTAACTCTACAAACTCCAAACTCGGGTCAGACCTTCAGACTGTTCTGACTCGGCGTGCTATATCTTTTCAAACTGATTTGACTTTCAGATTTCTTAAAAATTAATATGAAAAATCATAAAAATCCCATTGACTTTCATTGCAACAGTTCAAATTGAGCCAAGACTACGGTGGCCCAGCAGTGGACACCAAATAAACTCAAATCTAAACTCCCTGAAGCCCTAGACTCAATTAAACTACCATTCTATATGTACTAATAAACTTATCTATCTATCTATCTATCTATCTATCTATCTATCTATCTATCTATCTATCTCTTTCAACTATCTATCTCTCTTTCTATCTATACATCTCTTTCTTTCTTTCTTTCTAACTAATCTATTTTTTCTTTCATTCTAACTAATCTATCTTTTTTCTTTCTAACTAATCTATCTTTCTTTCTAACTGATCTATCTTTTTTCTTTCTAACTACTCTATCTTTCTTTCATTCTAACTAATCTATCTTTCTTTCTAACTAATCTATCTTTCTTTCTTTCTAACTACTCTATCTTTCTTTCATTCTAACTAATCTATCTTTCTTTCTAACTAATCTATCTTTCTTTCTAACTAATCTATCTTTCTTTCTAACTAATCTATCTTTCTTTCTAACTAATCTTTCTTTCTTTCTAACTACTCTATCTTTCTTTCATTCTAACTAATCTATCTTTCTTTCTAACTAATCTATCTTTCTTTCTAACTAATCTATATATCTTTCTTTCTAACTTATCTATCTTTCTTTCTAACTAATCTATCTTTCTTTCTTTCTAACTACTCTATCTTTCTTTCATTCTAACTAATCTATCTTTCTTTCTAACTAATCTAACTTTCTTTCTAACTAACTAATCTATCTTTCTTTCTTTCTTTCTAACAAATCTATTTATCTTTCTTTCTAACTAATCTATCTATCTATCTATCTTTCTTTCTAATCTATCTTTCTTTCTTTCTAACTAATCGAACTTTCTTTCTAACTAATCTATCTTTCTTTCTTTCTAACTACTCTATCTTTCTTTCATTCAAACTAATCTATCTTTCTTTCTAACTAATCTATCTATCTTTCTTTCTAACTAATCTATCTTTCTTTCTAACTAATCTTTCTTTCTTTCTAACTACTCTATCTTTCTTTCATTCTAACTAATCTATCTTTCTTGCTAACTAATCTATCTTTCTTTTTTCTAACTACTCTATCTTTCTTTCATTCTAACTAATCTATATTTCTTTCTAACTAATCTATCTTTCTTTCTAACTACTCTATCTTTCTTTCATTCTAACTAATCTATCTTTCTTTCTAACTAATCTATCTTTCTTTCTAACTAATCTATCTATCTTTCTTTCTAACTTATCTATCTTTCTTTCTAACTAATCTATCTTTCTTTCTTTCTAACTACTCTATCTTTCTTTCATTCTAACTAATCTATCTTTCTTTCTAACTAATCTAACTTTCTTTCTAACTAACTAATCTATCTTTCTTTCTTTCTTTCTAACTAATCTATTTATCTTTCTTTCTAACTAATCTATCTATCTATCTTTCTTTCTAATCTATCTTTCTTTCTTTCTAACTAATCTAACTTTCTTTCTAACTAATCTATCTATCTTTCTTTCTTTTTAACTAATCTATCTTTTATTCTAACAAATCTATTTTTCTTTCTTTCTAACTAATCCATCTTTTCGTTTTGACTAATCTATCTTTCTTTCTAACTAATCTATCTATCTTTCTTTCTTTCTAACTAATCTATCTTTCCTTCATTCTAACAAATCTCTTTCTTTCTTTCTAACTAATCTATCTTTTTTCTTTCTAACTAATCTATCTATCTTTCTTTCTTTTTAACTAATCTATCTTTTATTCTAACAAATCTATTTTTCTTTCTTTCTAACTAAACTATCTATCTTTCTTTCTTTCTAACTAATCTATCTTTCTTTTTCTTTCTAACTAATCTCTTTCTTTCTTTCTTTCTAACTAATCTATCTTTCTTTCTCACTAATCTTTTTTTCTTTCTTTCTTTCTAACTAATCTATCTTTCTCACTAATCTATCTTTCTTTCTTTCTTTCTTACTAATCTATCTTTCTTTCCTTTTTTCTTTCTAACTAATCTATCTTTCTTTCTTTCTTACTAATCTTTTTTTCTTTCTTTTTTTCTAACTAATCTATCTTTCTTTCTTTCTTTCTAACTAATCTTTTTTTCTTTCTTTCTAACTAATCTATCTTTCTTTCTTTCTAACTTATCTATATTTCTTTCTTTCTTTCTTACTTTCTTTCTTTCTTTCATTCTTTCTTTCATTCTTTCTTTCTTTCTAACTAATCTATCTTTCTTTCTTACTAATCTTTTTTTCTTTCTTTCTTTCTAACTAATCTATCTTTCTAACTAATCTTTCTTTCTTTCTTTTTAATTAACTTTCTTTCTTTCTTTCTAACTAATCTATCTATCTTTCTATATTTCTTTCTACCTAATCTATCTTTCTTTCTTTCTTTCTTTCTATCTAACTAATCTATCTTTCTTTCTTTCTAACTAATCTATCTTTCTTTTTCTTTCTAACTAATCTCTTTCTTTCTTTCTTTATAACTAATCTATCTTTCTTTCTCACTAATCTTTTTTTCTTTCTTTCTTTCTAACTAATCTATCTATCTTTCTATCTTTCTTACTAATCAATCTTTCTTTCTTTCTTACTAATTTATCTTTCTTTCTTTCTTACTAATCTATCTTTCTTTCCTTTTTTCTTTCTAACTAATCTATCTTTCTTTTTCTTTCTAACTAATCTCTTTCTTTCTTTCTTTCTAACTAATCTATCTTTCTTTCTCACTAATCTTTTTTTCTTTCTTTCTTTCTAACTAATCTATCTTTCTCACTAATCTATCTTTCTTTCTTTCTTTCTTACTAATCTTTCTTTCTTTCCTTTTTTCTTTCTAACTAATCTATCTTTCTTTCTTTCTTACTAATCTTTTTTTCTTTCTTTTTTTCTAACTAATCTATCTTTCTTTCTTTCTTTCTAACTAATCTTTTTTTCTTTCTTTCTAACTAATCTATCTTTCTTTCTTTCTAACTTATCTATATTTCTTTCTTTCTTACTTTCTTTCTTTCTTTCTTTCTTTCATTCTTTCTTTCTTTCTAACTAATCTATCTTTCTTTCTTACTAATCTTTGTTTCTTTCTTTCTTTCTAACTAATCTATCTTTCTAACTAATCTTTCTTTCTTTCTTTTGAATTAACTTTCTTTCTTTCTTTCTAACTAATCTATCTATCTTTCTATCTTTCTTTCAACCTAATCTATCTTTCTTTCTTTCTTTTTAATTAACTTTCTTTCTTTCTTTCTTTCTTTCTAACTAATCTATCTTTCTTTCTTTCTAACTAATCTATCTTTCTTTTTCTTTCTAACTAATCTCTTTCTTTCTTTCTTTATAACTAATCTATCTTTCTCACTAATCTTTTTTTCTTTCTTTCTTTCTAACTAATCTATCTATCTTTCTATCTTTCTTACTAATCAATCTTTCTTTCTTTCTTACTAATTTATCTTTCTTTCTTTCTTTCTTACTAATCTATCTTTCTTTCCTTTTTTCTTTCTAACTAATCTATCTTTCTTTCTTTCTTACTAATCTTTTTTCTTTCTTTTTTTCTAACTAATCTATCTTTCTTTCTTTCTTTCTAACTAATCTTTTTTTCTTTCTTTCTAACTAATCTATCTATCTTTCTTTCTTTCTTTCTAACTAATCTATCTATCTTTCTATCTTTCTTTCTACCTAATCTATCTTTCTTTCTTTCTTTTTAATTAACTTTCTTTCTTTCTTTCTAACTAATCTATCTTTCTTTCTTTCTAACTAATCTATCTTTCTTTTTCTTTCTAACTAATCTCTTTCTTTCTTTCTTTCTTTCTAACTAATCTATCTTTCTTTCTCACTAATCTTTTTTTCTTTCTTTCTAACTAAGCTATCTATCTTTCTATCTTTCTTACTAATCAATCTTTTTTCTTTCTTACTAATTTATCTTTCTTTCTTTCTTTCTTACTAATCTATCTTTCTTTCCTTTTTTCTTTCTAACTAATCTATCTTTCTTTCTTTCTTACTAATCTTTTTTCTTTCTTTTTTTCTAACTAATATATCTTTCTTTCTTTCTAACTTATCTATATTTCTTTCTTTCTTTATTTCTTACTAATCTATCTTTCTTTCTAACTAATCTATCTATCTTTCTTTCTTTCTTTCTTTCTTTCTTTCTAACTAATCTATCTTTCTTTCTTTCTTACTAATCTTTTTTTCTTTCTTTTTAACTAATCTATCTTTCTTTCTTTCTTACTAAACTATAAACTAATTAAACTTTAAACTTCTTTAAACTTCTTCAAACTTATTGGTCCAAACTTTCACAAGCCAACTTAAAGTTTGTCTCGACGAACTTTTTCTAGTTAAGTTGGCTTGGAAAAGCCAACTTACTGAAATCCTATTTAAACTTATTATTATTCTTCTTCTTCTTCTTCTTCTTATTTTTCTTACCCAAAAAATTCTGACTCTAACTCGTCCTAGAGCTTTAACTCTACAAACTCCAAACTCGGGTCAGACCTTCAGACTGTTCTGACTCGGTGTGCTATATCTTTTCAAACTGATTTGACTTTCAGATTTCTTAAAAATTAATATTAAAAATCATAAAAATCCCATTGACTTTCATTGCAACAGTTCAAATTGAGCCAAGACTACGGTGGCCCAGCAGTGGACACCAAATAAACTCAAATATAAACTCCCTGAAGCCCTAGATTCAATTAAACTACCATTCTATATGTACTAATGAACTTTATCTATCTATCTATCTATCTATCTATCTATCTATCTATCTATCTTTCTAACTTATCTTTCTTTCTTTCTAACTAATCTTTCTTTCTTTCTACCTAATCTTTCTTTATTTCTTTCTTTCTTACTAATCTATCTTTCTTTCAAACTAATCTTTCTTTCTTTCAAACTAATCTTTCTTTCTTTCTAACTAATATTTCTTTCTTGCTAACTGATCTATCTTTCTTTCTTTCTAACTAATCTATCTTTCTTCTTTCTAACTAATCTATCTTTCTTTCTAACTAATCTACCTTACTTTCTTTCTAACTAATCTATCTTTCTTTCTAACTAATCTATCTATCTTTCTTTCTTTCTAACTACTCTATCTTTCTTTCATTCTAACTTTTCTTTCTTTCTAACTAATCTATCTATCTTTCTAACTAATCTCTTTCTTTCTAACCAATCTTTCATTATTTCTTTCTTACTTTCTTTTATTCTTTCTTTCTAACTAATCTATCTTTTTTCTTTCTAACTAATCTTTCTTTCTTTCTAACTAATCTATCTATCTTTCTTTCTTTCTAACTAATCTATCTATCTTTCTTTCATTCTAACTAATCTTTTCTTTCTTTCTAACTAATCTCTATCTTTCAAACTAATCTATCTTTCTTTCTAACCAATTTTTCTTTCTTTCTTTCTTTCTTTCTTTTTTTCTTTCTAACTAATCTATCTATCTTTCTTTCTAACTAATCTTTCTTTCTTTCTAACTAATCTTTCTTTCTTTCTAACTAATCTATCTTTCTTTCTTTCTAAATAATCTATCTTTCTTTCTAACTAATCTATCTATCTATCTTTCTTTCTAACTAATCTATCTATCTTTCTTTCTAACTACTTTATCTTTATTTCTAACTAATCTATCGTTCTTTATTCCTTTCTTTCTTTCTTACTAATCTATCTTTCTTTCTTTCTAACCAATCTATCATTCTTTCTTTCTTTCTAACTAATCTTTCTTTCTTTCTAACTAATCTATCTATCTTTCTTTCTAACTAATCTATCTTTCTTTCTTTCTAACTAATCTATCTTTTTTTTCTAACTAATCTATCTATCTTTCTTTCTAACTAATATATCTTTCTTTCTTTCTAACTAATCTATCTTTCTTTCTTTCTAACTAATCTATCTATCTATCTATCTATCTATCTATCTTTCTTTCTAACTAATCTATCTCTTTCTTTCTAACTAACTAGTCTTTCTAACTAATCTATCTTTCTTTCTTTCTTTCTTTCTAACTAATCTATGTTTCTTTCTTTCTAACTAATCCATCTTTCTTTATATCTTTCTTACTAACTAATCTATCTTTCTTTCTAACCAATCTTTCTTTCTTTCTTTCTTTTTTCATTCTTTCTAACTAATCTCTTTCTTTCTTTCTTTCTAACTAATCTATCTTTCTTTCTAACTAATCTATCTATCTTTCTTTCTAACTAATCTATCTTTCTTTCTTTCTAACTAATCTATCTATCTATCTATCTATCTATCTATCTATCTATCTATCTTTCTAACTAATCTATCTTTCTTTCTTACTAATCTTTTTTTCTTTCTTTTTTCTAACTAATCTATGTTTCTTTCTTTCTAACTAATCTTTTTTTCTTCCTTTCTAACTAATCTATCTTTCTTTCTTTCTTTCTTTCTTACTAATCTTTTTTTCTTTCTTTCTTTCTAACTAATCTATCTTTCTAACTAATCTTTCTTTCTTTCTTTTTAATTAACTTTCTTTCTTTCTTTCTAACTAATCTATCTTTCTTTCTTTCTAACTAATCTATCTTTCTTTTTCTTTCTAACTAATCTCTTTCTTTCTTTCTTTCTTTCTTTCTAACTAATCTATCTTTCTTTCTTTCTTTCTAACTAATCTTTTTTCTTTCTTTCTAACTAATCCATCTTTCTTTCTAACTAATCTATCTTTCTTTCTTTCTAACTTATCTATATTTCTTTCTTTCTTTCTCTTTCTTTCTTTCTTTCTTTCTTTCTTTCTTTCTTTCTTTCTTTCTAACTAATCTATCTTTCTTTCTTACTAATCTTTTTTTCTTTCTTTCTTTCTAACTAATCTATCTTTCTAACTAATCTTTCTTTCTTTCTCTTTAATTAACTTTCTTTCTTTCTTTCTAACTAATCTATCTATCTTTCTATCTTTCTTTCTACCTAATCTATCTTTCTTTCTTTCTTTTTAATTAACTTTCTTTCTTTCTTTCTTTCTTTCTTTCTAACTAATCTATCTTTCTTTCTCACTAATCTCTTTTTCTTTCTTTCTTTCTAACTAATCTATCTATCTTTCTATCTTTCTTACTAATCAATCTTTCTTTCTTTCTTACTAATTTATCTTTCTTTCTTTCTTACTAATCTATCTTTCTTTCCTTTTTTCTTTCTAACTAATCTTTCTTTCTTTCTTTCTAACTAATCTATCTTTCTTTCTTTCTTTCTTTCTTTCTTTCTTTCTTTCTCACTAATCTTTTTTTCTTTCTTTCTAACTAATCTATCTATCTTTCTATCTTTCTTACTAATCAATCTTTCTTTCTTTCTTACTAATTTATCTTTCTTTCTTTCTTTCTTACTAATCTTTTTTCTTTCTTTCTTTCTAACTAATCTATCTTTCTTTCTTTCTAACTAATCTATCTATCTTTCTATCTTTCTTACTAATCAATCTTTCTTTCTTTCTTACTAATTTATCTTTCTTTCTTTCTTTCTTACTAATCTTTTTTCTTTCTTTCTTTCTAACTAATCTATCTTTCTTTCTTTCTAACTAATCTATCTATCTTTCTATCTTTCTTACTAATCAATCTTTCTTTCTTTCTTACTAATTTATCTTTCTTTCTTTCTTTCTTACTAATCTTTTTTCTTTCTTTCTTTCTTACTAATCTATCTTTCTTTCTAACTAATCTCTTTCTTTCTTTCTTTCTAACTAATCTATCTTTCTTTCTTTCTTTCTTACTAATCTTTTTTTCTTTCTTTTTTCTAACTAATCTATCTTTCTTTCTTTCTTTCTAACTAATCTTTTTTTCTTTCTTTCTTTCTAACTTATCTATATTTCTTTCTTTCTTTCTTTCTTACTAATCTATCTTTCTTTCTAACTAATCTATCTATCTTTCTTTCTTTCTTTCTTTCTTTCTAACTAATCTATCTTTCTTTCTTTCTTACTAATCTTTTTTTCTTTCTTTCTAACTAATCTATCTTTCTTTCTTTCTTACTAAACTATAAACTAATTAAACTTTAAACTTCTTTAAACTTCTTCAAACTTATTGGTCCAAACTTTCACAAGCCAACTTAAAGTTTGTCTCGACGAACTTTTTCTAGTTAAGTTGGCTTGGAAAAGCCAACTTACTGAAATCCTATTTAAACTTATTATTATTCTTCTTCTTCTTCTTCTTCTTATTTTTCTTACCCAAAAAATTCTGACTCTAACTCGTCCTAGAGCTTTAACTCTACAAACTCCAAACTCGGGTCAGACCTTCAGACTGTTCTGACTCGGTGTGCTATATCTTTTCAAACTGATTTGACTTTCAGATTTCTTAAAAATTAATATTAAAAATCATAAAAATCCCATTGACTTTCATTGCAACAGTTCAAATTGAGCCAAGACTACGGTGGCCCAGCAGTGGACACCAAATAAACTCAAATCTAAACTCCCTGAAGCCCTAGATTCAATTAAACTACCATTCTATATGTACTAATGAACTTTATCTATCTATCTATCTATCTATCTATCTATCTATCTATCTATCTATCTATCTTTCTAACTTATCTTTCTTTCTTTCTAACTAATCTTTCTTTCTTTCTACCTAATCTTTCTTTATTTCTTTCTTTCTTACTAATCTATCTTTCTTTCAAACTAATCTTTCTTTCTTTCAAACTAATCTTTCTTTCTTTCTAACTAATATTTCTTTCTTGCTAACTGATCTATCTTTCTTTCTTTCTAACTAATCTTTCTTTCTTTCTAACTAATCTATCTTTCTTCTTTCTAACTAATCTATCTTTCTTTCTAACTAATCTACCTTACTTTCTTTCTAACTAATCTATCTTTCTTTCTAACTAATCTATCTATCTTTCTTTCTTTCTAACTACTCTATCTTTCTTTCATTCTAACTTTTCTTTCTTTCTAACTAATCTATCTATCTTTCTAACTAATCTCTTTCTTTCTAACCAATCTTTCATTATTTCTTTCTTACTTTCTTTTATTCTTTCTTTCTAACTAATCTATCTTTTTTCTTTCTAACTAATCTTTCTTTCTTTCTAACTAATCTATCTATCTTTCTTTCTTTCTAACTAATCTATCTATCTTTCTTTCATTCTAACTAATCTTTTCTTTCTTTCTAACTAATCTCTATCTTTCAAACTAATCTATCTTTCTTTCTAACCAATTTTTCTTTCTTTCTTTCTTTCTTTCTTTCTTTTTTTCTTTCTAACTAATCTATCTATCTTTCTTTCTAACTAATCTTTCTTTCTTTCTAACTAATCTTTCTTTCTTTCTACCTAATCTATCTTTCTTTCTTTCTAAATAATCTATCTTTCTTTCTAACTAATCTATCTATCTATCTTTCTTTCTAACTAATCTATCTATCTTTCTTTCTAACTACTTTATCTTTATTTCTAACTAATCTATCGTTCTTTATTCCTTTCTTTCTTTCTTACTAATCTATCTTTCTTTCTTTCTAACCAATCTATCATTCTTTCTTTCTTTCTAACTAATCTTTCTTTCTTTCTAACTAATCTATCTATCTTTCTTTCTAACTAATCTATCTTTCTTTCTTTCTAACTAATCTATCTTTTTTTCTAACTAATCTATCTATCTTTCTTTCTAACTAATATATCTTTCTTTCTTTCTAACTAATCTATCTTTCTTTCTTTCTAACTAATCTATCTATCTATCTATCTATCTATCTATCTATCTATCTATCTATCTATCTATCTATCTTTCTTTCTAACTAATCTATCTCTTTCTTTCTAACTAACTAGTCTTTCTAACTAATCTATCTTTCTTTCTTTCTTTCTTTCTAACTAATCTATGTTTCTTTCTTTCTAACTAATCCATCTTTCTTTATATCTTTCTTACTAACTAATCTATCTTTCTTTCTAACCAATCTTTCTTTCTTTCTTTCTTTTTTCATTCTTTCTAACTAATCTATCTTTCTTTCTTTCTTTCTAACTAATCTATCTTTCTTTCTAACTAATCTATCTATCTTTCTTTCTAACTAATCTATCTTTCTTTCTTTCTAACTAATCTATCTATCTATCTATCTATCTTTCTAACTAATCTATCTTTCTAACTAATCTATCTTTCTTTCTAACTAATCTATCTATCTTTCTTTTTAACTAATCTATCTTTCTTTCTTTCTAACTAATCTATCTATCTATCTATCTTTCTAACTAATCTATCTTTCTTTCTAACTAATCTATCTTTCTTTCTTTCTAACTAACTAATCTTTCTTTCTTTCTAACTAATCTATCTTTCTTTCTTTCTTTCTAACTAATCTATGTTTCTTTCTTTCTAACTAATCTATCTTTCTTTCTATCTTTCTAACTAATCTATCTTTCTTTGTAACCAATCTTTCTTTCTTTCTTTCTTACTTTCTTTCTTTCTAACTAATCTATCTTTTTTCTTTCTAACTAATCTATCTATCTTTCTTTCTAACTAATCTTTCTTTCTTTCTAACCAATCTATCTTTCTTTCTTTCTAACTAATCTTTCTTTCTTTCTTTCTAACTTATCTATCTATCTTTCTAACTAATCTATCTTTCTTTCTTTCTAACTAATCTATCTTACTTTCTAACTAATTTATATTTCTTTCTTTCTAACTAATCTATCTTTCTTTCTTTCTAACTAATCTATCTTTTTTTTCTAACTAATCTATCTATCTTTCTTTCTAACTAATATATCTTTCTTTCTTTCTAACTAATCTATCTTTCTTTCTTTCTAACTAATCTATCTATCTATCTATCTTTCTTTCTAACTAATCTATCTCTTTCTTTCTAACTAACTAGTCTTTCTAACTAATCTATCTTTCTTTCTTTCTTTCTTTCTAACTAATCTATGTTTCTTTCTTTCTAACTAATCCATCTTTCTTTATATCTTTCTTACTAACTAATCTATCTTTCTTTCTAACCAATCTTTCTTTCTTTCTTTCTTTTTTCATTCTTTCTAACTAATCTATCTTTCTTTCTTTCTAACTAATCTATCTTTCTTTCTAACTAATCTATCTATCTTTCTTTCTAACTAATCTATCTTTCTTTCTTTCTAACTAATCTATCTATCTATCTATCTTTCTAACTAATCTATCTTTCTAACTAATCTATCTTTCTTTCTAACTAATCTATCTATCTTTCTTTTTAACTAATCTATCTTTCTTTCTTTCTAACTAATCTATCTATCTATCTATCTATCTATCTATCTATCTATCTATCTATCTATCTATCTATCTATCTATCTATCTATCTATCTTTCTTTCTAACTAATCTATCTCTTTCTTTCTAACTAACTAGTCTTTCTAACTAATCTATCTTTCTTTCTTTCTTTCTTTCTAACTAATCTATGTTTCTTTCTTTCTAACTAATCCATCTTTCTTTATATCTTTCTTACTAACTAATCTATCTTTCTTTCTAACCAATCTTTCTTTCTTTCTTTCTTTTTTCATTCTTTCTAACTAATCTATCTTTCTTTCTTTCTTTCTAACTAATCTATCTTTCTTTCTAACTAATCTATCTATCTTTCTTTCTAACTAATCTATCTTTCTTTCTTTCTAACTAATCTATCTATCTATATATCTATCTATCTTTCTAACTAATCTATCTTTCTAACTAATCTATCTTTCTTTCTAACTAATCTATCTATCTTTCTTTTGAACTAATCTATCTTTCTTTCTTTCTAACTAATCTATCTATCTATCTATCTTTCTAACTAATCTATCTTTCTTTCTAACTAATCTATCTTTCTTTTTTTCTAACTAACTAATCTTTCTTTCTTTCTAACTAATCTATCTTTCTTTCTTTCTTTCTTTCTAACTAATCTATGTTTCTTTCTTTCTAACTAATCTATCTTTCTTTCTATCTTTCTAACTAATCTATCTTTCTTTGTAACCAATCTTTCTTTCTTTCTTTCTTACTTTCTTTCTTTCTAACTAATCTATCTTTTTTCTTTCTAACTAATCTATCTATCTTTCTTTCTAACTAATCTTTCTTTCTTTCTAACCAATCTATCTTTCTTTCTTTCTAACTAATCTTTCTTTCTTTCTTTCTAACTTATCTATCTATCTTTCTAACTAATCTATCTTTCTTTCTTTCTAACTAATCTATCTTACTTTCTAACTAATTTATATTTCTTTCTTTCTAACTAATCTATCTTTCTTTCTTTCTAACTAATCTATCTTTTTTTCTAACTAATCTATCTATCTTTCTTTCTAACTAATATATCTTTCTTTCTTTCTAACTAATATATCTTTCTTTCTTTCTAACTAATCTATCTTTCTTTCTTTCTAACTAATCTATCTATCTATCTATCTTTCTTTCTAACTAATCTATCTCTTTCTTTCTAACTAACTAGTCTTTCTAACTAATCTATCTTTCTTTCTTTCTTTCTAACTAATCTATGTTTCTTTCTTTCTAACTAATCCATCTTTCTTTATATCTTTCTTACTAACTAATCTATCTTTCTTTCTAACCAATCTTTCTTTCTTTCTTTCTTTTTTCATTCTTTCTAACTAATCTATCTTTCTTTCTTTCTAACTAATCTATCTTTCTTTCTAACTAATCTATCTATCTTTCTTTCTAACTAATCTATCTTTCTTTCTTTCTAACTAATCTATCTATCTATCTATCTTTCTAACTAATCTATCTTTCTAACTAATCTATCTTTCTTTCTAACTAATCTATCTATCTTTCTTTTTAACTAATCTATCTTTCTTTCTTTCTAACTAATCTATCTATCTATCTATCTTTCTAATTAATCTATCTTTCTTTCTAACTAATCTATCTTTCTTTCTTTCTAACTAACTAATCTTTCTTTCTTTCTAACTAATCTATCTTTCTTTCTTTCTTTCTTTCTAACTAATCTATGTTTCTTTCTTTCTAACTAATCTATCTTTCTTTCCATCTTTCTAACTAATCTATCTTTCTTTGTAACCAATCTTTCTTTCTTTCTTTCTTACTTTCTTTCTTTCTAACTAATCTATCTTTTTTCTTTCTAACTAATCTATCTATCTTTCTTTCTAACTAATCTTTCTTTCTTTCTAACCAATCTATCTTTCTTTCTTTCTAACTAATCTTTCTTTCTTTCTTTCTAACTTATCTATCTATCTTTCTAACTAATCTATCTTTCTTTCTTTCTAACTAATCTATCTTTCTTTCTAACTAATCTATCTTACTTTCTAACTAATTTATATTTCTTTCTTTCTAACTAATCTATCTTTCTTTTTTTCTAACTAATCTATCTTTCTAGCTAATCTATCTTTCTTTCTATCAAATCCATCTTTCTTTGTTTTTTAAATAATCTATCTTTCTTTATTTCTAACTAAGTTATCTTTCTTTCTAACTAATCTATCTTTCTTTCTAACTAATCTATCTTTCTAACTAATCTATCTTTCTTTCTA